>ML780750.1:590323-620552 GCA_009831015.1 Picea engelmannii
AGAGAAACATAAGGGTAGAGTGTTTCCACTTACTCTGAGATTTTCTGCACTTTGATCATTGTTGTCATAATTTCCATGTACAGATTGATTGTCCTACTGGGATTGCAAATGATATTCTTCCTCCCAATCATATGTGGCTTATTACTTTGAAAAACCCAATGTGGTATAGTCATCATTGTACCAATCAAGCTTGGGTGAATCATCCATGGATGAAATTCCATTGAACATACATATCATATTAGGAAAATCTTCCTCCATCTTCTGATTTTGAACTTCATCTTCGACTGTATTGTGAATTGAATACATGAAAGAATCATTATCCAAACCATGGTACCAAGGATGAATTGCAAAGTGTTTGGGGACATGGATCCTTGTTTGTTCTTGAACTAACGGTACATGTGGTATTTTAACAACAAGTTCATCTTTTCTACTAATCCTCTGTATCATCTCTCTTACAATGTTTGCCAGAACATCTAGTTTCACTTCTGAAGACGTCATTTGTTCCTCTTCTATTCTATATTTCTCTTCTGCCTTTAAATTTTCCTTTCAGTTCAGCAAGTTGGTTTCCACATCAACTACAACCTTTTTCATTTCTTCAAGTGTTGCAGTGTTCCTTTCTCTTGATTGGAATGCCATATCAATATCAAAGGCATCTGGGTAATGTAGGTGAGATGATTTTGGGGGTGGCCTTATATCAGCAGGCATTGCATGATATACCTTATTGAATCTTGCTGAAAACTGAGGTACTGTCTCCCCTGGCTACCTTTTCAAATGGTCATATTCTTCTAGGATGAGAAAAAAATTTCTCATGATCACTCATTGATCTAAGAAAAATTTTACAAACTGATGGAAACTGCTAATGTTTGTATCTGGAAGACCCTTAAACCAATTTTTGACTTTACCTTGCAATGATAGGGAAAACATTCTGATGCTGACATCATCATCTTCTACCTCAAATAGATCAAGAAAATCCTCAAGACTTTGGATATCCTTTTCAGTAGTGATCTTCACATTTTCTCCATTGAACCTAGATAGATTATTGATGTAATTGATAGGGAGGTCATGGAGAATAGGAGGAAAATCTAGAGGCTTGTATATGTCTGGTAATTTTACATATATAGGAGGTAAAGTAAGAGGCCTATAATCATTTGACAACTTGGAAAAAGTGGGAGATAAAGCACGAGGCTCATGTCTCACTAGGTTTTCTACATGTGCATCTGGGATGTGCACAGGTGTATGAGTATGTACGTGATCTACAATTTTGGGATTAGTCTTTGGAAGATCATCAATTAGCAGGTGGTCAATGAAATCTTCAGCAATGTACTTTTGATCAGGATTAGAATAAGATAGAATATAATTACATATAAAACCAAAGATGTCTTGAATGCAATTTGGGCTTGAGTACCTGATCTTTCTTGGCTGCTTGGTCATGCTTCAGGTTCTTCCTCCAATGGAGTCTTTGAGTTAGCACTTTCTGGAGCTGATTGGAGTCACCAGGTAAAATATTTCAGCCTTATTGTGTCTGGTCACTTTCCACCATCAGTGATCAGATCTGGAACTTGAAGTGCACTACTGGAGAAATTTCCCCAGTATGGTCGCCATTCTGTTATCACTCTGTAATTTTCCCAAGGCCATGGAGACAGACACAGAGGTAACATCAAAACCCCTTCAAGTCTTGGATCTAGCCCTCCAATAATCAGAGAGGGATCTCTCTGTTTGATATAGATTTGTTTGAACAGATATTAGTCTATATATGCAAAATAGGATATGTTTTTGAGTTGGGTAGGTGCAGAGAAGAGGAACCATGGGTAATGAAGTCACAATCTGAGATTTAATCAAAAACAAATTCTATAGACAACCTTACAGGGAAAGGTAGGTAAGTCAATGGATTATTCATAGGCTTGAGGTATGGTAGAGGATAAAAGTGTTAAGAAATCGAATTAAAGACAGAGCAGTAAAGAATTTTGTGTTTAACTTTCAGTGGAAAACATTGACATTGCTTTAAACTGAGAACATGGTGCTTTTACACAAATCATGATCTTAGATCTCTTTAAAAAAATAGAGAAGAGAAACATATATGAAAACATAGGAAAAAACAATCACAATGAGAAAAACTTCACCAATGTCTTTGACACAAGAATCCTATAACCGCTGTGACTGTATTATTGAATTGATGAAAATACAGAAAGTTGAGTGAGTTTTTATACAAAAACTAAATCATGGTGCCCTGAATGATCTCTCCTACACATTTGATTCATTAAAATATATAAAAATACTCTCCCCGGGCTTAGGAGGTTGAATTCAACCACCGTGGCCTAAAATAGCAACAAATCCCCAAAAATCCAGAACTAAACATTTGGCCGAATCTGCTGAAAATAGGGGTACGCTCAAACATTTGTTTCTCCTCATCACTAACAAATATACACAATATTGAGTAGGTTATTGTATATGAGCATGTGTTGGACAAAAAAATCCTTTGGTTTTGCCAAATTCGTCTCCATCTCGCCAAATCAGCTCCTGCAAAATCAAGACTGAAACAGGAAAAACCAAAAAATTGAAAAAATGAGGCTGAAAGACAGATTCGATTCTCCCAACTGGTGTCACCTGTGCAAAATATGGAAGAGGTTTTTCTTTCTCGGTCCATTCTGAACAAATACCTCTCTCGTATTTTTAAAATTCTTTTCCATTTTCCCAAAATCCACATTGGAAGATGACGTGGTGAACAGGAAAAAAACGGTTTTTGAAAATTTTGGGAGGGCAGTTTTGGAGGGAGAGTGGTTTTGGTTGGACCCCCCTAAAGTGGTAAGAGGTATAGGGAGGGAGCGTCCAAGTTCACCTTTAGGTGACACCTATCCTGGGTGGTTTTGGATATCGGACCCCACCTCTCATTAAATTTCAGATGGCAAGGGGAGGTCTGATATAATTAATGGACGTTGATTTGGGATGTGATGTGATGTGAGGTAGGTTTTTGTTTTTTAATTTTCATTATTATGTTTTTTTAATTTTGTTTTGTTTATTCATTTTTTAAATTATTTTCTTTTTGTTTTATATGTTTTGTATTTTATTTGTTTTATTTTTGTTATTTATTATGTTTTTACTTTATGTTCTATTTAATATATGTTTTATTTAAATGCTTGTATTTGTTTTATTTATTTTGTTTTTAATTTTCGTTTATATTTTGTATTTATATTTTATATGTTTTATAATATATGTGTTTTTTTTATTATATATTTTTATATTTTTATATTGTTTTATTTCTAATTGTTTTTAATGTGTGATTAATAAAGAACTAGCCTAAGTATTAACAACTAGCTTAATTATTAATTAATTAATTGATTGATTGATAACTAGTCTAATATATTTTAGTTAAACTAACTATACTAAATTTTATTACTAACATTATTAATCTATTGTTCTTTTTAGCCTAAGTTTGTTTATGCAGGGATGAGTGGCGGGCGAGAGGTAGTCAACGGGACAAATGGGAAAAGGGAGTGAGTGGCGCAGAGGTGGATGAAGGATGCAACAGGGTGATGAAGGATCGAGTGAAAATGGACAGAGGGGAAAATGGAATCAACTGAGCCAGATGTCGTCATCACATGAGAAAATCCAAATAAGCAACTGAAGAGTCAGGTCACCTATGATTATAGGATCCCAACATAAAGAATACACTCAAGAACTAGAGAAGATGATCACGGAATTGAAGGTTCAAATAGAAGAAGATAAAAGAATTGAAGAATCACTCAAAGAATAATTAGAAGAAAGAGACAGGATCATTGGAAATTTGGAAGAAGAGATTGTCACATTGAGAAAGGATCTTCAAAAGAAAAATATGCAGAACAAATCAAAAGTTTTGGATGACATTATCAGCAGTCAAAGGCCTAATCATGACAAGTATGAACTTGGATACAATCAGACAAAAAATAGATCAAGATCCAAAATGATAGATCAAGAAACATATCCAAAAATCTATGCAGAAACAGACAGAGGAGATAGGAAGTTCTACAAGGAATATCACAGTGACACTCCTCCACTGAGAAGATTCATATTTCAGAATTAACAACAGTCATAAACAAACATGCTTCAGGAAGAAGAAGGATTTAGAAGAGTAACTCCTTTCAGAAGATCTTCAACTCCCATGTATAAAATTATTTGTTTTGGTTTATGTTATCATGCAATAATTTTGGACATAAAGCTATAAATTCAAGAGCTAATAGTAGGAACATAAACAACTTTGAAAGTCATACACAAAATGGTTATCCAAGAAGGACTAGTGAAACACGGAGAAGAAACTACAACAGGTTTGAATCATTGAGCATTGAATTGGAATGCTACAAGTCCAACAACTTTAGAAACATGGCCAAAGATTTTAGAATGACAATCCCTCCTAGAGAATCACAACAGAATAACAAAAGTCACAGACAAGAACCTCAGAAGAGAACATGGATAACAAAGCAAAATCAATATAGCAGTGAAGAATGCACACTCACTCTACAATATAAGCATAAGAAACATGGTTGGTATGTTGATAGTGGTTTCTCAAAGCACATGATAGGTGATGAAGACAAGTTTATAACATTGAGAAAGGAAAGATATGGATCTGTCTCCTTTGGAAGTGACGACTCATCTAGAATCATTGGAAAGGACACAGCCAGAATTGGAAACAAGGATACCAAGGAAGAAAATGTTCTACTAGTGGAATATATGAAACATAATATTCTAAGTGTAAGTCAAATGTGTGATCAAGGTCAAAAGCTTATGTTTGATTCACAAAAATGTGAAATAAGAAAATAAGGCTTAGGAAAATTGGTTGCAATAGTTGTAAGAACTTCAAGCAACATATATGTATTAAGTGAAATTGGAAATGAAAAGTGTTGTCTAGGGAATGAATATGAAGTTTGGCTATGGAATAGAAGAACGGGTCACATAAATTTTGATATCCTCGTCAAATTCAAAAAAAAGGAAGAAGTCAAAGAAATTGCCTAGATCACGAAGCCAACCAACACTTTATGCAAGCATTGTCAACGAGGAAAGCAAACAAAGACCAGGTTCAAATCAAAGGAATATTCAACGAAAATACCATTGGAAGTTGTGCATACTGATATAGTTGGACCAACTAGAACAAAAGGTTTAAAAGGTGATAAATACTTTATAGTATTGGTTGATGATTATACAAGAATGACTACAGTTTGTTTTCTCGGGAATAAGTTATAAGAATTTGAAAACTTCAAGGTATATAGGGAAATGGTTGAAAATGAAATGGATTCAAAAATCAAATGCTTGAGATATGATAATGGATGAGAGTTTACTTAAAAAGAATTTATTTATTTCTGCAGCAAGCATGGTATAAAACGGAAATTATTCGTTGCTAGAATACCTCAACCGAATGGGGTCATCGAAAGAAAGAACATGACAGTACATGAAATGGCTCAAACATTGTTAATGGATTCCAAGTTGATAGATTTTTTTTGGACATATGCAGTGCATACAACAATTCACATTCAAAAAAGAGTAATGCTCAAGAACAACGATGATAAAACTCCTTATGAGCTATGGAAAAGAAGACCAACAAATGTTAAGCACTTCAAACTCTTTGGAAGAAAATGCTACATCAAAAGAGAAGATGTCGGAATGGGAAAGTTTGATTCTCATGTAGACAAAGGCATACTTTTTTTTTACTCAAGTACAAGAATAAAAATGTTACAATATAATGCTCAACAAAGTTGTGGAAAGAATCAATGTAATGGTTGATGAGACAGGTGGAAAAAAATTAAAGGAAGAAGAAAAAGAGTCATCGGAACAGGTTTATGAAGAAGAAGCAAATGATGAAGAAGAATCATAAGGGGAAGATGAACAAGATAAAATATAAGTAGAAGATAAATAACAACAATTACCTCCAAAGAAACCTAGAAAACAAATACAGAAGAATCATTCGTCAGATCATATTATTGGGAACAAAGATGTAGGAGTTGAGACTAGAAGAAGAATTCATTCACCAGAACAATTGCACCTAGCACTCTTATCTTCGATTAAACCAAACAATTTTGAAGAAACCAACAAGTTTGAATTATGGATAAAGGCCACGGATGAAGAATTGGATCAGATAGAGAAGAATGACACTGGGGAATTGATTCCAAGACCAGGGTACAAGAATGTCATCAACACAATATGGGTCTTTAGAAATACATTAAATGAAGATGGACAAGTTACCAGGAACAAAGATATATTGGTATGTAAAGGATGCAGATAGGTTAAAGGTATCAAATTTGAAGAGACATTTTCCCCAGTTTCCAGAATGGAAGAAATCAAATTGATACTAGCTTATGCATGTTCAAAGAATATTAAAGTGTATCAAATGGACATGAAATCGACTTTTCTAGATGGAGAACTAGAAGAAGAAGTCTAAATTGAGCAACCACAATGATTTCAGTTATCAAAAAATGAATATTATGTTTGCAAATTAAAGAAGGCCTTGTACGGTCTCAAACAGGCCCCCAGAGCATGGTATTCTAGACTAGACATGTACTTACAACAACAAGGGTTCAGGAAAGGAAATGTAAACAGTAACCTCTACATCAAGGTAACTCAAGATAGCATTTTATTAATTGAAGTTTATGTTGATGATATTATTTTTGGAAGTGATGATGACAAGTTGAGCCAGAAATTTGCAAGGGATGTGCAAAATGAATTTTAAATGTCATTACTTGGAGAACTATCCTTCTTTCTAGGTCTTCATATATTTCAAAGCAACCAAGGATTTTTTATTTCTCAAACCAAGTATATCAAAGAAATGATAAAGAGGTTTGGAATAGAAGATTGCAAACAAATCAATAATCCTATGCAAACTAGTTGCAAGTTAACTAAATATGATGATTCAAAGTCTACAGATCAAAAGTAGCACAGGTCAATGATTGGAATCTTACTTTATGTGACAACGTCTAGACCAAATGTAATGTAGGCAGTTGGGCAAGTGGAAATATTTCAAGAAACACCAAAGGAATCACATGTTCTATAAGTAAACATGATATTCTAATATCTCAAGGGTACATAAGAGTTTGGATTATGGTATCCAAAAGGAAATGATTTATCACTTATTTCCTATAGATATGCAGATTGGGTAGGTTGCAATGATGACCGACGAAGCACCAGTGGAGTAGCATTATACTTGGGTGAGTGTTTAGTATATTATCTAAGCAAGACAAAATCATCAGTATGATTATATACAGTCGAAGCAGAGGATATTGTAGCAACAACATGGTGTACACATGTTCTATGGATGAAACAAACTCTGATAGATATATAGGTTGAGTATGATGAGCCCATTCCAATCTATTGTGATAATACAAGTGCCATCAATATCTCAAAGAACCTGATGATGCACTCCAAGAAGAATCACATTCCAATCAAGTATCACTTTCTTTGGGAATGTGTTGCAGAGAAGAACATCAGAGTTGATTATGTGGGAACAAAAGAACAAGTGGAAGATATATTTACAAAACCACTTCTAAGGGAATACTTTAAGTATCTTCGCCAGAGACTCGGAGTAATTTCTAAATGAATTATTTTGAATGTTTATCTTGTATG
The DNA here is from genome assembly GCA_009831015.1 of Picea engelmannii. Taxonomy (NCBI): domain Eukaryota; kingdom Viridiplantae; phylum Streptophyta; class Pinopsida; order Pinales; family Pinaceae; genus Picea; species Picea engelmannii. The sequence continues at coordinate 597,905 of ML780750.1, forward strand.
TCTTATATTTTCATGAGGAAACACCATAAAGAGGACAGTTCATGTTGGGGGAGCAGTTTCAAGAAGAGTTCAGTCAGGGGGATCATCCCCAAGGAAAGTTCAGTTAGGGGGATTATCCCCATATGGGAAGTTACCTTTTCCATTGATGTCAAAGGGGGAGATATTTATCAGATGCATGATACTGAGTTAGATGCTTGGAGAGAGAGAACAGAGGCATGGTTCCAGGGGGAGTGATGGTCACAGGGGGAGAATGAGCAATATGAATTCAGTATTGCATTAGAGTGTTTCCATCAATGACAAAGGGGGATATTGTTGATTAATTGGGTTGGTTTTCATTGATGTCAACCCTTGAATAAAATATAGTAGAAAATTCAGTAGCCCCAACAGTATGATTAAGGGAATTTTGTTTGATTGATGTATAATGGTATGTAGTTTAATATATTTTCAGTTAAGACTATTATAGATGGATAGTACATGTCATGCCATTTTTGGTGATATGCAGAATGTCACATAAGTCCTCATGGTTAGATAGTTATGTCTGGTGAATTCGAGAACCCTCATGAGTTATCTAAAAGGTTAAAGAAGTCAAATTAATTCTAGAATCTCCTAGAAGAAGTTGACTAGTCAAGTGGGTGAAACTAGGAGTTAGTCATGAGTTAAGTTGTTGCAATAAGGAAATAATTAAAAATAATTTAGTTGCAACTAGAAGTGGAGAATTTACTATTTGTAGAAAATTTAGTTAGAAGTGGACAAGTGGCTAGAACTGGGTTAGCCCTAAAAGAAGGAAAGTGGGTTAAGTTGGTTAGAAGGTAACCCCTTGAGGAAGATACTTGGAGAGTAAAAATAAGAGATAAAGGGTCTCCTATTAACACCTATTGAATATCATTGAATATTCTTTTTGTGAAAGGTTATTTGTGCATGTATTATTGATAGAGAAAAGTGCGGCAGAAAAATCGTGGCAGGAAAACTGGGACATAAAAAGTGTGGCAGAAAAAGTGTGGTGGAAAAAGTGCAGTAGAAAAATCGTGGCAGGAAAAGTGCGGCAAAAAAAGTTTGAAAGAAAATTCATGGCAAGAAAAGTGTGGCAGAAAAACCCTGGAAGAAAAAATGCAGCAGAAAAAGTGCAGTAGAAAAATCGTGACAGAAAAATTGTGGCAGAAGATTCGTGGTTGCAAAACCGTGGCAGCAGAACACTACAAGAAGAAAAAAGGTATGGTTTTCATATGTGTAGTGTTTAATTTATGAATCTGGTTGAGGTTTTTCCTTGTAAATCTATTGGATTCCCTCTTGGAAGTTTAGGGCTTGTTGTAGAGTTGATTTGAGGAAGATCTACTAAAGTTTATCTTTGGTTCATGTTTGAGGTATTTTGGTTGAGGTATGATACAAAATCGCAGCAGCAGAACACTACAAGAAGAAAAAAGGTATGGTTTTCATATGTGTAGTGTTTAATTTATGAATCCAGTTGAGGTTTTTCCTTATAAATCTGTTGGATTCCCTCTTGGAAGATTAGGGCTTGTTTTAGAGTTGATTTGAGGTAGATCTACTAAATTTTAGTATTGGTTCATGTTCGAGGGATTTTGGTTGAGGTATGTTACTAAATTTATTGGTACAGATAGAGGTTGTATAATAATGAGGTTCTAACACATGATTTAAGGTACAAACTTGTGGTATAGTGTTTGAGGTATATGTGAGCAGAGAAGATTGGTTGATGAGTATATAGTGACAAATTTCTCAATGACAGATTTAACATAACAGGTTGTGATAGTGACATATTCAGTTTCTACATTTGGCACTTATATTTCGGGGTGGTTGGACATGGAAAGGATAGGTGGTTGTAGCCACCTTTTGTTTGTAGCCAGAGAACACAGGGGGTTGTAGCCTCCTTCTGGTTGTAGCAAGAGAATTGGGGAGTTGGATCTTCCCTTAGGTTTTATCTTAAAAAGAGGGGGTTAGAGCCTCCTTCCCGTTGCAACTGGAAAACAAAGGAAGTTGGTGCTTCCAGTAAATGTAATTCTTAAAGACAAATAAAAAAAAACATTCTTTGGTTTTCTACTGTATTGGGTTTCCACTTAGAAAAATACGGGTGTACTATGTATGTGTATGATTTTTCATTTGTTTTTTGTTTATTTACTTTTCACTTATTGGATTATAATGATATATTGATCATAAAGCTAAATAACACTTGCATACCATGTTTAAAAGGATTAAAAATATCTCTTACTTATTCACCCCCCCTCTCAGTAATCCAACATTAACCAGTAATCCCTATAAAAATGTAACCTATACATGCCCTATCTATTAGAACCCTTAACCCTAGACAATGTAAAAATTATAACCTGTAACCCTAGCACATGTAACAATTATAACCCTTAACCCCTAGAATTGTTATCACACAGAATTTCCATAACCCCTTACCCATACAATCCCAGTAACAAATAACACATATCATTCGTCAACCCCAAACCCCTTTAAATAATATAGCCCATAACCCATAAAAATTATAATCCCTAACCCCTATAACATTTAACACCTAATACTTATGACTTTTATAACCGATGGTCCATGATACCTATTACAAATAACACCCCTTACAATTATATTCCCTAAAATATTTGTCCACCCTTACCCCTACTCCTTAAAACCTATATAACGTTCTAATGAGTATAACCCCAAACTAACTAATCTATACTCTAAACTATATAACCCAATCACCATTAACTAATATAAACCTTAAATAATCCTTATAATCCTTAATCCCTAAAATATATAATACCTAAACCTTAACCCCTTTAACCTATATTCTTTCTAACAACCGAAAGAGTATAAACCCTAACTACCCATTTATACCCCAACCTTTTGTTGAGGGGTATGAGATCCCTTTGACTTAACAGAAGGAACCAAACCCACTTAAGAGGCCCAATTAGACTCGTAAGCGTTTACTGAGTGGTATCGTTCTCCAGATATGTGATTTGGATGGATTTATTGATGGGATTTAATCATGACTGATAGGTATGTCTTTCTGGGAAAACTTTCCTTAGGCTAAGCAATTATCTTTTTGTTCTTTTCTTACATTTGTGGGAATAAAAGGTGGGGTTTAAACTAATCACAGAGGGAAGTTATGATATATTGGAGAAAGTTGGGTTTTGGGATAACCTTTATACCTTAGCATGCAGACAATGAGAATCAAACCTACTTCAAGATAACAATAATACCATTGACTTGTAGAAATTCAACATCATCTGAGATAACGGTTACAGAAAGAAAATATGTACGTAATAGAAAATGAGTGCAAGAAAAGTAATTTTCAATACTCTACTATCAATCACATATTAACACAATCAATTTCTATTCATTAATTAAAATAAAAGAACTGTCGTATCATTACAAGATAATTTAAACAACAAATACAACAACTCCTACTCAATACAACAACAAATATTGAATTCAAAGACGAAGATAATCCCTCTTAGTCCATTCACATTCATGCCTTAGATGAAAGAAGTATCTTTGGTTCTAAACAGGACTTCTAAATTAAATAACCTGCATATAAATAATTCTCTTACAATATTCAAGAAAATGCCTTTCTCTCCAAAACCATCGACCTTTAACACAACGTCGATTCCCTTAATTATAAAAATAACTAAACTAAAAATAGCTACTAAAGTTGTATTAAGTGGAGAAAATGACACATGGTGAACTTTATCTATCTATTCTCTTTTGTCTTCTTTAGATCATCTCGTCATTGTACTGAATTTTATTGTTCCTCTCATATTCTGACCATTTTTAGAAGATATCTTCGTGTGTATTTACATAAGGGAACCTCTGTTGACCCATCGGAGCGGAGAGAACCTCCTTTATCTAAAATGTTTGTTCCTCGTACTTGATTAGTTTGACACTCACACATTGTAATACTGTGATATATTTAATCAGAGGCTCCATTAACTTCTTCAATTGGCCCAAGATTATGCTTGAAACCTGCAAAATCTTTGTTTCACATACCAGGTCTTTCTCTGTATGTGGCTTGAATATATCATGTAAATCGGTGAAATCCTCTAGCAGGCTAAATTCTAGAAAGTCAACTAGACCATGTATACCTAGTGCTCAACTGCCTTTTGTATTCATGTGATGTTGTTATCCATCAACACTCAGATGCCATGTTATTTTATATCTCGACCCTTTTTCACTTTGTTGATGTAGTCGATCCATTCCAAGGCTTGATGTGTCTTCTCATACCACCATTGCATGTCTTTGCAAGTTTCTAGCTCCATAAGGGTATATTATTGAAAATAAACTATTTGGGTAGTGAAGAGGTCCCTCTCCTTTTTGAATTGTGCATACATCTCCTGAAACTCACTTTTCAATAGTACCACCGCCTCGGTGGAATTTTGGTAATATTCAACTTGATTTCACAGGTGATCCAACTCTTTCCTCATGGAAGCTACCTCCCTTTCATCCCTTTTTTCCTTGACTAATGTGGCATCGGTTATGGCCATCCCTACTCTTATTAGCTCAGTCATCCTAGTATTTTTTGTGTTGAATAATGTCTCTTCTGTGATTATGAATAGGCTGTTATCGAGTGTAAGATTCCTTTTCCTGACCATTTTTTTCATCATGGCCTTCCTTTTCCTATCATAAGAATTATCATGTATATTAGCAACTTTGTCTATTGGTTCAGGAATCTGTTGATCCCCCCAAGATAGAGTATTTCCTAGGCCTCCCTCCATATAGAGGTGTTCCATGGTAGGTTCTCTATCTCTTCCAAGGATGGGAACTTGAACTCCTTTCTCGATCAATGGTTTCTATGGTAATATTGGTGTCGACACTTTTTTGTTCCATGGCTTGGTCCACTTAGCTCCCTATCATGGGGATCTTCTTGTGTGCCCGACTCATCCTTCTGATGTTCCTTGTTGGTTGATGAATTATTTTTCTTATATGGAGAACTGGGCAAAAGATCAGCACTGGCTAAGAGTTCAGTTGTCAGGATATTGATTTCTGGATGCCCCGTTCCTTCTTCTTGTACTCTTACAACCTTTTAATTTTCATAGTTTTCATCATGAGGTTGTGTTACCCCCAACGACTGTGTTTCTAGTTTCTTGATAAATATAGTGTTGAGAGTGGTCCTAGCTTCCAGGTTGTCTTCTCAGGGATTTGGGCTAAATCACCAGAGGTTGGAGAAGATGTATCCCATATTTATTCTTCCTGTGTGATTAGAACTTGGGTTATGTGCGAAGCTTCTGAGCCTTCCTTATCACTGTATATGGTCATTAAATCTATGAGGTCGATAGGTATACCCATCCTGCTTGATGCCTTCGATTTCCTTCATTGAGATGTAGTTGTCATTGGTGATCCTTCCTAGGATGATATGGGGTTAGTGTTTTCTTGGGTGATAGTCTCTTATGGTGGAACTACTTTTGAGACATTCAGTTCTTCCTCTTGGCCATTTTTATCGAAAGGGTTAATTCTTGAGGGTCTTACCAAAGGGTTAAGTGGGGGATATTCCCTCAATATTTAAATAGTTGTCTCAACTTCTTCTAGTAACAATGTCCCCCTTTTTAATTCTTCTACCTCTTTTGTTCCTCTGGTTTCTTCTCTTCCTGATCGATTCTTGAGCTGTGTGCTCTATCGTATAAACTTGTTCATCCATGTTCATTGCTTTAAACCTAGTCATACTAGGGTTATCACTTCTATGGAGCACTTACTCCCAATCTTGGGAACGCTCAGTGAATATCTCATCTTCGAAATTGTCATGATCATGTGGCCAACATGAGGACACCTGCCCTGCATTTTGGAGTACCAAACCTTTTGGGTCATTCTTTTGAAAATGACCCATGGGTAACCGATACTCAAGATGAATCAATCCTTCTTGTTTTTCCTGGGCATTGTCTTTAACCATATAGAACCCAATATGAAAACCATAAGGTATGAAGGCCCTCTTCTTATCCTTCACCAGAGAAGCGTTATATCATGGTAAAAAATATCTCCCAATATCAGATGGCCCGGGACTTGAGAAGGGAGTAGGATTGGTGCACTAGTAGCCCTGAACAATCTGATGTAAGTGCTTGTTTCTTCAAAATACCAGTGGCCAACTTTGGATATCATCTTTTTGGATGCCATTGAAATCCTCAAGATTTCTTTTCTAAATATAATGAAGTGTATCATGGCTATAAACTCAACACATATCATGGTGTAAAACCTTTTGTACCTATTCTCCCACAAAATGTTGAAATAAACATGCACATGTAACTCAAAAACATGCCATTTTAAATTCATACCCGCGAAATTGTTTCTTGCACATATCACTTCCAACAGGTAGGATGCTCTGAAGAAGACTTATGTTTCTCCTTCTTTTGGTGTCCAGGCCTGTAGGATGTTGATACTCAGTTGTTTTGACATAATGTTTCCCCAATTAAAACTACTCTCGAATATCGCTATGGTATATGATAAGGGCATCCAAGCTTCTGACAAATTCGAGCAGTCCTTTTCTCCATACAATCAACAGATCAAGACCATTAAATACATATAGATATTTCTGAGTTTTATCGTGTTTTACTATCCATTGTTCCTATTTGTGAACTTTTTATCCTCTTTCCACCATGAGGTTAATAACTAACTGGTGTCATGAATCTCATAAAACCTAACCACAAAGTCTATATTCATCCTCTCCTTTGGGTCTTTGATTTTGTCATATTTTTGAACCTCCACAGGAAGAAAAATACCAACAAATTCTCTCCTCATTGTTTACCATGCACTTCATCATGTTTGCATGGTCAATTATCCATCCTATGGTTTCTATGTAGGGAAGAATTGGGGTACGACGAGCCACCCTCTGTAGAGATGATTTCATGATATTAAAGAAAACGTGGTCATCATGAATACCCTAGCATCTAGGTTGTTGTCAGGTGTATACTATGGGTAATATTTCTGACTAATTTTATTATAAAGGTCAACCCAATGTGGGAGCATTACTTTAGATCCAGTGCCTGCCTCTTTGTCCCCAAATGTTGGAGGTTGGGTAAACTATTACTTGGTCGAATTTTGGATAATTGATTTTTTTTATAAACAAATTCAAGTTCCCTTACATTCGCTAGTGTCGACCCTTCGTTGAACTCCAGTTCTTTCATTTTGGGCATTCTTGGTGAGCTCCTAGTTGTTGGCTTCCGTGGAGTCATTTTTCTACACAAAATGTTATAATGAGTTGCAAGCCAACTTTGACCAGTGTTATTTGATGCAATCGTAAATGAAAACAACAAAGACAATGATTACCTCTTCCTTGCAAGAAATAACTTGGGATTACTGGTAATTGAAGTGATATAGTTTGATGTATCCTCCTTGATTCTCTCTCTCACTCCTTTGTCTTCTTGGGATATTAATGGTTTGCGAACGTAATACCATGCTTGGGAAAAACCTTGTAAATTTAAAACATACCTACCTTGTCGCATCAAGTCCTAAATTAAGGAGTACAAATGTGACTTGTATAATCTATAATAGATTCCACAACATCCTTAGGATTAAATGTAACACACGATAGTGGCATAGAAGCATGATATTTTAGATTTCATCCGTGAATTTAAATTTTTGAATGTTGATCGGCGAACGACACCATGTCTCGAGGTATCAATTACATGAAATTATTATTTGACTAACAATCGTAGATCCCATCGTACACTCAGATAGAGGTGTCTCATCAAGCTACCCAGGAATTTCATATTTCAAAGAAACTAGTATGAATGACATAAGGGAGATGTGTGATAAAAAAAAATCTCTTTCATTGGTGGTTGTTGAGTATCTCTTGGGGGTGAAATCGCACTATGGAAGAGTGAACAACTTTGATTAAGAAGGGTATTTAAATGGATGGTGTGGATCAGCTAGCATCATCGATGTCGGTGGAGAAAGGTTCGATTTAAACCACATCGTTAGGTGTCCTATCATTTGTTGGTAGTCAATGAGTGCATCAGTGTCGACAATTTTTATTTGACATTGCTTCGTTGGTATTCTTAGGAAAATTTTCCGATGTTGACCCAAATTGTCGTATAGTGTTGACGTGGAAGTATCGATATGAAATGATGACATGGACATACTGATGTAACATGGGGAATATCAAGAGATGATGTGGGATATAACCGATAACTACAGACCATCTACGTGGAAAAACACGTGACAGTTGACTTGACCTCTTTAGCGTGAGAAGAAATTTTTGGCATCAATGACTTTCCTTAGACATATGTTTCTGGATACCATGCCCTTTCTCCCTTTTCGATGATACTGACGTTGTATCGGTGATCGACGATTTTTGTTGTTTATCTTGGTATTTTGTCTTTTGGATTTCGTTGATGCCAACAATACATAGAAAATTTTTAAAGAATTTTTTCTCTAACCATAATCGTCGATTGGCACGCAACTCTTTTTTCTATAAAACAAATTTTAAGATGTGTGCACTTAGTGCAAATTGGTTGAGAAACTGTCTGGATTTATTCAATTATTTCCAACAGAACCTTTCCATCAATGTGTACACAAGTTCCCAAGTTCGTGAGTCTGGATCCACCTATGGGGTTTAGCTCTTTTCCATCCTCTTTCCTCTTGACCGCAATCCATGTCCTTCCTAGACACGATTCAAGTAAGGAATCCATTGGCGTGAGGCCATTTAGCTGTCAATATTTCCTTGCGGTGTTTCTCTACTACCAGCAAGCATCTATAGCCCCGATGGAGTCACCCCGATATCACAGACCTTGATCTGTTTCCAACAAGCATCCATATCCTTGGAGGAGTTATCTTCATACCCTCTCAGGATTTCCACTCCCTTTCTTTTTCTTTTTTATATGGATCATATTTTGATCATCTTTTTCTGGCATAAATACCAAGAGTAAGTCGAAGAGGAGGATATTTGTTTTTTGAAAAGGTGAAACTTTAAGGTGGAGTTCTCCCTGGCTTTGTCTAGAGGCACATGAGATTATTTCTATATATCCATCCTTCATTTTATATTTACCAGGACACAATGAATATATTTCATCATTTCCCCAAGTAGTATGTGTGCAAAGATAAAATATGATTTTGAAAAATTTGTGTCTACTCAACGTCTCTTATTTTGCATGTAATTGTAGGTCAAGAGAAAATTTTGCTTCGTCGTATTCCCTCAATAAAACATTAAATTCAACCATTCCTTTATGAAATACAACTTAATCAAAAGAAAATAACAAGAAAAAAGAAAGAATGAAAAAGGGGCTTGAAAATGATCTTCCCTGACACACACACACTTGTTCTAATAAAAATGCAAGCTAAAAAGGAAAAATAACTCAAACAAAGCATCAAAAGTTTTTTTTTTTTTTTAAAGAAAAATATTGTTTTAAGGTGTGGCCATTCACTAGGAGGGTGCCAGATTCCCCCCTCAAATTATGAAACTGGTATGTGCTTGCCACAATCTTCTCATCCACCTGAAAAGGTCTGAGCCAAAAATTTTGGAACTTTGAGTGTTTTCCTTTGGGATCATTTTCTTTGTCCCATTTTAAGATTAGGTCACCTACTTCATTTTTTTTTTCTTTAGACTTATGTTTATCGAACCATGTTTTAACTACATGCTGATGAGCAGTGAACTTAACTTTAACCTTTTCCCTTTCTTCGTCTAGCATGAGAAGGGTATCAATCCTTTTTTGTATAGCAGATGAGGGATGACCTCTTGATGCTTGAGCAAGATGTAAAGATGGAAGATACAATTCATTTGAGACAATGGCTACTTTTCCATATAATATAAAATATAGAGAGTTTCCTATGGCTTCTTTATGCATTACTCTATCGACCCATAGGGCATTATGAAGAAAATTATGTCAGTTCCTCTGATTTTCAACAACCATTTTTTTTTAAATCCTCACCATGATCCAAATGGATGTCTATGGCCTCCCACCTATTCCAACTAGTTCATTTTGGCATTTTTCTGGTTTAGTAGTTTCTTCCTAGTTTTTGGGTCTCTGACTTCCAGGGTCATTTTGAGGCCCTAAACAACATTTTTAGGGCTCGCCATGATTAGACTATAGACAAATTCAGAGTATTACAGAAAAATGTGTATTCCTTGGATATACCTTTCCAATGGGCTATCTTGTGCCTAAAACATAAATCGTATGCAAAAGTTACGACCCTAGGAAGTTGATGTACTAACTTACCCCAACAGGGCCCACATGACTTTTGGCACTTCATCTCCTAGGGTTAGGTTTTTGAATGTCTATGATTTTGGAATTCATTCTTACTGTCAAAAATCCTTCAGAGCCTCATTGTAATCATCTTCTTGCAAATGAGCGCAACCATCACATCTCTTATCTGACATAAGCCGCCAACATTCCAGCAAGCTTATTTTCCACTGCATTTTACAGTTTCCGCTTATTTCCTTATTGAATAGAAACCAATTTTATTGTATCTATGTTATTCTTTGTTAAGAATATTTTAAGAATAATTTGTATTCAATTTTTTCTTCTCATAAAATATGGATCAATGGTATCAGAGCGGTCTTCTCCTTGTCCTTCTTAATGCATGTCCCCGATGAGTTCAGGGTACAAAGAATTGGGTCTAATCATATCAACAGAGATCAGATCTAGCATTCATTCACATTATTCAACACTAAGTTATCATATCAAATTCATCTATCATCTAGCATCACACTAAGCATTGAATCACATAAACCAAAGAACAAACAAGAAGCACAAAGCATTCACAACACCTAATATACATGGTTCACCCCCACCCTGGGGATACTTCCACCAACTCTTTGTCTTATTTATTACCTTCATTCAATCATCTTACATGCACAAAGACTCCAAATCAACTCTGTAGAGGATAGGAGATCTACGCACCTATATATATCCTCCTTCCCTGAGTAGATCTAGGCACAAAGCCTTCCATAGTATTCACACAAAGAACTATAAAATACTTCCACTTAGCCCTGCAAGTCTCAACATACAACACACACCAAGCCTCTTACAATCATTTTCACTTAGCACAACTTGCAATTGACTAGTCACTACTCGCTACTTCTTACATCGCCTAGACTTCTATTTATACATTACAAAATAGGCCTAATCATGGGTAAACCCATGGGCAGACATCTCCATACCCATTACATAAGACTGAAACCCAAAAAGTCCCTACAAAGGGTCCAAGATCCCACGATCTTCGCTTCAACTTGTGATCTGCCTTCGACAGCCTGTCGAAGTCTCAAAAATAGGTCAAACATGACCAAGGATCCTCAAAACTTGGTCATGGAACAACAGGCCCCCAAAACTCACCTGTGAATTGTCCCGATTCACTCTAATCTAGGTAGCTCTACCTCAAAATCCTCGAGCTTGGCTTGAGCTTCCTCAACCTCTTATTGTGTCGCGACCTCCTACTGAGCAAACTCTTGGATTACTGCTTTGTTGACAGGTCCCTCTAAGCATTGTTCAACTATATTCATGACTTGTTCCAGTTCTTCTCCTCTGCCTTCGATCTATGTGAATAGTTGTCAAACCTCATCCTGGATTGGTTGAAGCCTCTGAGTTACTTCCATGAATATTCTCTTAATGGTATGAACCTATTGTTGAGCATTGCATAGTTCTTGGGATCGCTTCATCGTCTCAATGGTTGACAGGTTCTTCAACTGTGCCTGTATTGTTTATTCTTGTTGCTTCACTTCCTGGAGATGTGAATATAGTGCCTTCAATTTAGGATCCTCAGTGAGTCGCTCATAAGTCTAGGCACTATGATCACTCAGTTATTTACATTCCATTGAGAGGTTCTTGATTCTTTCAACTAAACTTCGAGCAATTGCTTCTTGTTGATCTTGCACATCCTGTAGAGTATTGGACACTATTCGTAGCTCCAAATTTGTGATTCTTTGTTGAAGTTGTTGGATGGTTTCTGTGAGATGCGTTAATTGGTGTTCTACTAGTTCTTCCTCCTTATGTTCTAAGCCCATCATAGAGAGAAGTGTTATGTTGACTGCTTCTTTTACTCTGACCTACTCTGCGAGCAGATATTATTTTTCCTGCTAGATCTAGATTCTCTCTTCTTTGAAATTCTCTTGAAGAACTTCCTTCTCTTGTTGTGAAATCCTATGTTTCTCTATAACTTCCGCTTGCACTTGTTTCAAGGCCTCTATGATCTGTTATTTCTCAGCTTGTGCTCAATGAAGGTGGGCTTCAGTAGCATCAGTCGATCTTCGGAGTTGAGTAGACTCATCTCCCAACTCTATTTCTTCTAAGGGTGGGGGCGCAGTGGACACTATGTGGTTTGAATAAAGGGCTTGCTATACACCTCTTATTTCTACTTCAATTATATCATACATGGATTCTTGTTTTTCTTCGAGGTTGTCGACTGTAAGTACATTCTGCATCTTTGGTTTATTGGATTTGGACTTCTTCCGCAAAGAAGGTTTTGTGGGGGAAACCTTCATTTTCTTTGATGGATCAGTGTCATCAGGGAGGTTTTGTGGCAGTGTTACTTCACCTTTCTTATCTTCTTCTTATTATTTTTCATCCTTGTTCACTTCGTTATCACCTCCTCCTCTAGGTGACTGAGATGCGGTCTCTTCTGATGTGTTGTGTATTTCTTGTACATCTTTCTTCTTTTTATTCTTTTTGTTTCTTGGGGCATCATACTCTTCGCGAGTCACCACCGAATTTCCAATGAGGTATGATTCAGATAGCTCTGCGGGGTCAGCAGAGATAAGGAGTTTTGCAGGCTAGTCTTTAATGATTTCTTCCAGGTCCTCTGTAGTGAGCTTGTAGTAGTACCAAATTTCTTCTCTTCTTTCATCAGTGTACGCAGTAATATAAATAAAATGTCTATCTGCATTGAACTTCATAAGAGGCCTGAACATGTCCAGGGTGTTCGGTGTCATACGAGGGAAGGACTCAATATCCCTCCTAATATGCAGGTAGTAGGTATGAAATAATGCATTTGACCACCACTGCCTTACCATATCACTCGAATACTAGAATGTGGTGAACTTCAAAACAAGCGGCTCGAATGGCTCGATCTTAGGAAAGTTCGCACCTTCCTACATCTCCCAAGAAGTAAACACGATGAGGATCAAGAGCCAGCCGAAGTGAAACTCATAGCCCTAATCCTGAGCTTTGCGACAATCCAGTTCGAGTTGGTTAACTAGGTACTTCACCTAGTTCATCTGTAGGCCTTCCATGCATTTCCCAGCGAGGTCAATGACAAACCCTGTGACCTGCATGGGTCTATTCTTTCCTACTAGTTTTCCTACAATTAATTGGCATGTTAGGTGCACTGCATCATTATGTATGGAGGATACCTTGTAGCCTTGCATCCCCTTCTCAACATCATCATATGTTTCTTTAATTGTTTGTGCCAAGATATGCTCTACATATTTTCTTGGGTAGAAGTCTTGTTGGTCTGGTCCCTGCATGATTAGTTTGGTGATCCTATGGATCAACACCGGATCAAAAGTGACACATTTTTCCAACCACATATAGCCTCCATGGAAGCACGGCAGCAGGACCTTAATGAAAGTGTTAACCTCTCGGTGCCTTCCAAAATGTGGAATTTTCATTACATTCAAAATGGTGGATTGCGCGAGGTTCATGGTCCACGACTAAGGGATGATATTTGTCTTCTTTCCCTTCATCTTGGTCAAATATTTTTGAGGCACAAGAATTCCATAGCTCCTATGGTCTCCCAGGTTATAGTCACTGATTTTCAAGGTTGGAATCCTATTTGGCTATGGTATAACTCCGTGTATCCCCTTCGAGAGGTACGCAGTGATGACGGTGTATTCAAAGTCCCTTAGGACACTGTCGTAACTCACTACACTAGCCAGGGGTGTGATGTAATCGAGTAGGATGGATGACAATAACTTCACATTTTCCAAGTCATCTCTATGATTGGTTCTTTTCTCAGTCGCAACTTAGGATGGTCTAGATCCGCAAGCAGTCGATGGGAAGGCTTGCACTCCTCTCATCAATGAATCTTGTACACACACAGACATTAGATTTTTAGTCATGAGGTCAATAAGTATCTCCTTCATAGACTCTTCGACTATGATAATTTCTTTGGACATACACGCTCATGGATGACTATCTCGGGTTGAAGAGAAACTACTCAATGCAATGGGATGGATGGCGATAACTCAATGGTCACTGCGTAAAATCAACTAATCTATGAGATCATATAATCATGGGTGGAAAAAGTGTTCTCAGTGTAAGGCTCGATGGAATAAGTAGACAACTAGGTAATAGATCTTTCCAACAGGTGAGAAGTCTTCATCAATGCAATTATGTCCATTACAACGCGGTCCCAATGGTATGATGGCGAGCTTTCTGGTCATAATTGATGTTCTAACTATTTGGGTCGTTGGGCTAATGGTTATAATGCCTCCAACAGTCATATTTATTTTCCATGGTGAAGTGCCATGCTGTGCTATATTGGTATCCCAAAGAAGTTCAGATTATGGAATCCTTCCTTCTGTGCAATTCCTTCTGGATCTTTCTGTAACTTTTCTATATTTTATTTCTTCTTACTGATCTTTCTATCCTTCTTCCCAGTGATATTCATCTTTCCATTTTGATTATAATCTTCTCTAGGCATAGTAACTTCGCATTGTTGATGGTATTTACTAGGGTTCAAGGGAAATACTTATTCTATGTCTGGTGTAGGTTATGTACTCTTCTATACAGATAGGTGTCTCAAGTCCTCGTGTGTCCTTTCAACTTTGACATCCAAGTTTCTGGTTCTAAATAACTTCAACCTGTTCTCCTATTCTTCAATCAAATGTGTGATCCTCCTAGTCATGAAATCTTTTAATTATTGTTTCTTCTTCTGTAAGACTTCATTTTCTTTTCTTCTGGCTTGATCCTTTTCAATCCAAGATTTTTCTAGTAACATATAAAATGGGGTGTTGCTCTCAATAAATTTAACAACCTCAAAATATTCTCCTGTCAAGGTTCCATGAGCACTCATATATATCTAGGTAAGTCTTCCACACATGGTTATCAACTTTTCTCTAAATAATCCTATTCCTCCTAGTGAAGGAATAATAGCAGGCTTCCCTAAAATTTCCCAAGTTCTTTCTATCATGATATTCACCTTTGTTTCCTCATCTAGAACACAGTCAATGTTGAAGTCTCCTATTCTTGTTTCTATTGATTTTTTTTCTTTGAAGATCTCTGATAAGTTGATATCTCTGTGATCATTCAGGGTTTCTTTCATTTCCAATAGTACAGTTTCTGATTCTTTCTGGGGTTCTACCATGGTCTCAGTTTCTTGACATTCCTTAGGGTTTTCTTGTCTCATATTCCTTCTTTCAACCTTATCAATCATTCTAAGGAAATCCAAAACTTCATGATCCATAGCTTTACAACAAAGACAATTGGGTCTTCTGCCAGGGAATTCCTTAGCAAGATGACCTGGTCTTCTACAACTATAAAAAATATTCAATCATCTCTTTCTCTTAAATGATCCCCAGCCCTTCCTATACTGTGCACTAGGATCATGGTAGCTAACCTGCAAAAAAATATTTCTAGGATCATGCATCCATTTATTAGTCCAAACATTCTTTCTATACATAGTAATAACATATCTTTCATTATTTCTATTAGATCTACTCATATCAAACCTTCTTTCATCTATATGTGCCCTAGCTTTTAGGCTAGGAAAAAATTTATCAAACATACCTAGATCCATATGATTGAAACACAAATTTCCACTAATCTTACTTTCAGCAGAGAACAAAGATTCTAGATCTAAAACATTTCACTATTCTTACCTTTACAAGAGCACAAAGCTTTCAGATCTTACCTCTTTTCATAGGATCTAACTTCTCTTCTTAGCATAGAGATTCACAACCCAAGTAGAGTATTGTGCACTAAGGAAATAGATCTACGCACGGGGATTTCACAGTTTCAGGTCAGATCCTCGCATAGAGCTTCTTCTTCCTCAGTTCCTAGCAATCACAGTTTCAGGTCAGATCTTCGCACAGAGCTTATGCTTCCTCAGTTCCCATCAATCACAGTTTCAGGTCTCAGAAATGGAACCATTTTTTGGCATAGGGGTAGACCCAGGGTTCAACTCTACAACAACGCACCAACAAAACCCTAACTACCAGCCCTTTCAAAAACACCTACGAAGCAGATGAAGTCTCACCTGAGGTAGAGGCAGGGGTGGTTGCAGGACTCTAGTGTATGCAACCTTAGCTGGGACATAGGTCTATGATTGTAACACCCTAAAAGAACACTTAGCAATTATGATTCATCAATATTCAGTCTTAGTTTACATCCCAACTAAACCCTAACAATAGATCAGCGCAGTATTCACATAGATTCAATAGAATCAATCACTAAGCATACCAACAGAGATCAGATCTAGCATTCATTCACATTATTCAGCACTAAGTTATCATATAAGGTTCATCTATCATATAGCATCGCACTAAGCATCGAATCACATAAACCAAAGAACAACCAAGAAGCACAAAACATTCACAACACTGGATATACATGGTTCACCCCCACCCTGGGGCTATGACCACCAACTCTTTGTCTTCTTTATTAGCTTCTTTCAATATTATTACATGCACAAAGCCTCCAAATCAACTCTGCAGAGGACAGGAGATCTATGCACCTCACTAGATTCTCCTTCCCCAAGTAGATATAGGAACAGAGCCTTCCACAATATGTGTACAAAGCACTACAGATGAATTGCACTTAGCGTTGCAAGTCTCAACATACAACACACACCAAGCCTCTTACAATATTTTGCACTTAGCACAACTTGCAACTGACTAGTCGCTACTAGTCACTACTCGCTACTTCTTACATCACCTAGAATTATATTTATACATTACAAAATAGGCCTAAGCATGGGTAAACCCATGAGTTGTCATCCCCATACCCATTGCATAATCACGAAACCCAAAAAGGCCCTAAAAAGGGGTCGAGATCTTGCAATCTCCACATCGACTTGCACTTTGCCTTCAATAGCCTATCGAAGTACCAAAAATAGGTCAAACATGACCAAGGATCCTCAAAACTTGGTCAAGGGACAACAATACCTCTGCACTTTCAGGTCAAGCATTCCATTGATATGACCCCCGATGCACTGCTACCCAATGGGCCAATCTAACACTTCTCTCTGTTAGAGAATGAGGAGATCAAGCGACATATACAAGAACTTGTCCACAAGGGGCACATCCATCCAAGAACTTGTCCACAAGGGGCACATCCATCCCATATCATCGCCTTGTGGGATCCTAATCATGCTAGTGCAGGAGAAAGACGAGACCTAGTGACTCTGCATTGACTACCGGGCCCTGAATAAAATTGCAATCAGGAACCAATACTCGATTCCCCGAATCGACGACCTCCTTGATGATCTCACTAGGGAAAAATAATTCAGTAAGATTGATCTGAAGTATGGCTACCACCAGGTCCCAATAGAACATATAGATGTATGGAAGACCACCTTCAAGTCAAAAGAAGGTATTTTTGAATGGTTGGCCATGCCCTTTGGTTTGATAAATGCTCCAACCACTTTCATGAGGATGGTGGAATATATCCTGCGACCTTTCACCAATAATTTTGTATTGTTGTATCTAGATGACATCCTCATCTACAACAAGACTTGGGATGAACACTTTCAACATATTCATTAGGTTCTTCACACCCTGCGGCAACACAAGCTATATACCAGCTTTGAAAAATTCTCCTTCGGTATGGGCAGGGTCCATCACCTGGGCTACATCATTTATCAACATGGTGTACATGTGGATCCAGCCAAGATCTAGGTCACCCATGACTAGCCAACCCAAACCACAATCACTGAGCTTCAGAGATTCTTGGGCCTTGAGAATTTATATCGTAGGTTCATGTTAGGATTCTCCCATATTGCATGGGCCCTGAGCCAAGTAACCATGGGTGGTGGTAAGGAAAAATTTGTGTGGGCCCTGTCCCAAAAAAAAACGTTCGATGATTTGAAGCAGTGCTTGTGCTCAATCCCAGTACTTTCATTACCTAAACTGCAATAACCCTTTGAGATCGAGACATATGGTTCAGACTATGTCATGGGTGTATTTCTCACTCAAAACGGCCACCCCATGGCCTATCATAGTGAGACACTATCAGATGTTGTCCATAAGTACCCTACTTACGAAAAAGGAATGTTCCATTGTGAAAGACTATCACCATTGGAGACATTACATTCTTGGGAAGGAGACAATCATCCACACCACTGATCATAAGCCACTTCATTTGATGCAGACACAAGAAAAATTGTAGAATGACCTCCATCATAAGTGGTCCACATACTTGCAGCAGTTCCACCTCAACATCAAGTATAAAACATGAAGTACCAACTGAATCATTTATTGCCTCATCTGACCTGTAGTCGCGACACTCACCACGATGCTAGAATCTTGTGGCCATGAGACCTACGGATGGCCCCACCTCTATGAGATAAACCTTGACTTCGTCACCACCTACCAAATGTTGGGCGCAAACTCAGTTGTCGCTAATTTCCATCTTCAGGATGGGATGTTGTGCCATATGGGCCATCTCTGTGTTCCATCAAGAAAGAGAGGGAAGATGATTTGGGAATCCCATTACAGTCAAGTGGTAGGACACTTCGGCATTGAAAATAGAGTGGCAGTACTACAAAAAAATTTCTAATGGTCGAAACTTTGACAAGATGTGGGAAAGTATATCAGTTCTTGCACTACTTGTGTTATTTCCAAACTGACCACTAAGAAAAAGGGCCTGTAAACCCCTCTTCCTACTCCTGAAAATCCATGGGAATCCATCTCAATGGACTACATGTTGGGCCTTCCATCCACCAAGAGGGGAAATTACTGTGTTTTTTTGGTTGTTGATTGCATTTCCAAGATGGCGATTATGGATGCCTATAAGAAGAGCATCACAACAGAGGCCACTGCCAACCTCTTCTTTGAATGAGTATGGGTACATTTTTTAATCTGACAAACCATTGTCTCATATTGAGACAATTGTTTTCTTATCACATTATGGTTGAGCCTTTGGTCACTCCTAGACACCAATCTCACCAAATCCACTACTTTTGGCCCCCAGAAAGATGGCCAAACTAAGGTCGTCAATTGGATGATCATGCATATCCTTCGCATGTATAATTCCAAGAACCCTTCACATGGGATGAGAGTCTTCCCTATGTTAAACATAGCTAAAACCAAGCCCTACATAGCTCAATTGACCACAACCCCTTTCAGGTGGGGTTGGGATTCGAACCATTGGGTCCCATTGATGTTGCACTACCCCTTGTGGCCACCTCAACTGACTCATCCCTTGCTCCAAATGAATTTGAAAAATCCACCTGGTTTATTGAGTGGATCCAACAAATCTACCAACAGTTTCAGTATATTTTATAGAAATCCAATTCCAAGTACAAGAAACGCCATGATCAACATGAGGTGCCACATAAGTTTCAGGTGGGAGACAAAGTTTGGTTGCACTTGTAGAAAGAAAGCCTTACAGGTCCCCACCGAAAGCTTCTCCCACTCCATTATGGAACTTACACCATCACCAAGGTTGTGGGTGACAATTATTTTGAGCTCAACATTCCCCCTTTCCTTGGCCTGCACCCAGTGTTCAACGTGGCTCTCCTTCAACCATATTTCCCACCATTATTGGATACCTCAAAGATAACAGAATAGTTGATACCAACAGAGCTCAACCCTGACTGCATGCAATAGTAATATAGTGATCATATTGTGGACATAGAGGTCAAGGGTACTCGACAAAAAAATATCCATCTTTATCGAGTTGTTAAAGCAGGGCAACTCCTGCACCAAGGCAAGTCGCTCACCAGGGGCCAAATTCAATAGAAATTTCCTCATCTAATGGGGGAACTCGACAGAATGGAGACCATTTCTTCCTAATGGGGGATGATTGATCCAAATGGATTTTTGTGGCCTCCCACCTATTCCAACTGGTTGATTTTGGCATTTTTCCAGTTTGGCAGGTTTTTCCTAGTTTTTGGGTCCCTGACTTCTGGGGTCATTTTGAGGACCTAAACAATGTTTTTAGGGACCTCCATAGTTTGACTATAGACAAAGTTATATTTTGATGGAAACATGTGTATTCCTTGGATATACCTTTCCAACAAGATATCAGGCGCCTAAAACGAACATCGTATGCAAAAGTTATGACCCCAAGAAGTTGATGTACTAACTTACCCCAACGGGGCCCACATGAATTTTGGCACTTCATCTCTTAGGGTTAGGTTTTTGGATGTCTAGGGTTTTGGAATTCATTATTATTTTCAAAATTCCTTCAGAGACTCATTGTAATCATCTTCTTGCAAATGAGCACAACCATCGCATCTCTTCTCATAGATAAGCCACCACCATTACAACAAGCTTATTTTCCGCTACATTTTACAATTTCAACTTATTTCCTTATTGAATAGAAACCAAGTTTATTGTATCTCTTTTATGATGTTAAGAATATTTTAATAGTAATCTTTATTCTTTTCATTATGCTCATAAAATCCATATCAAACAAGGTTTTTATTAGTTGACTATGCTACCCCATTCCCTTGAAGATAGTATTTTTCATAATATCTTATTATGATCCCCTTATCAAGGGCGAATTTTATCAATAGTGTGGAGGAAAAGTAGGAAGCATTGTAAAAAATGAGAATGAAGGGTATCTGAAACCTTGTTATCAATTTTTTTCCATAAATTGGATTACTACCTTTTCATAGACCTGTGTGAAATGGATAGCCTCCATCCATCTCATAAAATAATTCGTTGCAGTCAATATATATTTATGTTATTTCAAAGAATTAGGAGTAATTTCCCATATGACATTTATTCCCCAGTGCTTGAATGGTCTAGATATGGTCACCAAATGGAGTGGAATGACTTCCTTCTTTCCTCTACCAGTGCTCACTTGATAAGATTTACATTTCCTAGCATATGCATGAGAATCCCTCAACAAAATAGGCCAGTAATAACCAACCCTTAATATTTTGTGAGCCATGGTTTCTCCTGCAAAATGTCCACCCGTTGGACTGTCAGGGAGTTCTCTCAATAATTTTTATGCATCATCATGTTCAATACATCTAAGGAGTACTCCATCATAATTAACATGGAAAAGCACAAAATTTATGAGGCGATATTGAGTAGATTTTAACCTGAGGGTTCTCCTTTCTCGAGGGTTTAGGTTTTCCAGACATGTTCCATGATGTAGGAGATAAGAAAATTTTCCATACTAGGATTCTTACATGGGAGGTATGTATAAGGATTCGTTGCACCATAATGACAACTCATTTTCCTAACCGAAGTCTTTTGTTTTAATCAGGTCTTGGTCCTCAGCGGCCAATTTACACAATCTTTGACCCTTCACTATTTTGACAAGTTTTATGTCGAGATTAAATTCTTGGACAACTTTCATCCACTTTCCCTTTCTTTCTCTCATCTCCTGTTGAGTGAACAGAGACTGGACTGTGGGGTGAGGTACTATGGCTTTAGTGTGATTCTTTAGGATATAGGATCTGAAATGTTTGAACTCTTTATAAACTATGTAAGCATGTTTTTCTATAGTAGGGTAGTTCAGATCGTCTCCTTGGAGGTTAGTGCTCATAAATGATACCAGTGCCTTATTGTTTTCATCATCCTTTTGGGTAAGTACCGCAGCCAAGGATTGGTCAAAAGAAAAGGTATAAAGAAAAAAATCTTTGTTGAAACCGGGGCTTCGTAGCACTAGTGCTTGGGAGATGGCAGTTTTGACATTTTTGAAAGAATATTTCCTTTCTTCATCCCATTTAAAATATGCATCTTTGTGAATCATTTTTGTAAAGGTTTAAGAGTTTCAGCGAAGTCAGGAGTAAATTTTCTCACAAAGTTGATTTTCCCAAAGAAAGATTGCATGGCATTTTTATTGTGATGCAAGGGGAGTTGAGATATCGCTTTTATCCACTCATGGTCAATGCTAATTCCTCCTTGAGATACAATATTACCTAATAGTTTCCCTTCCTCTATGCCAAAGATGGTTTTCTTAGGGTTCAAATATATTCCATATTTCCTACACCTTTCGAAGATATGAGTCAAATGTTGAATGTGGTATTACTTATTTTTTGAATATATCGTTACATCATCTAAATAATCTACCACAGACTTTTTAAGTAATCCCCGAAAAGTTTTGTCCATGGCCCTATGGAAGGTTTCCCCTGCATTAATCAACCTAAAGGGAATGCGTTTATAAGAAAAGATTCCCCACTTGGCCTAGAAGGTAGTTTTTAATCGATCTTCTTATGAAAACAAGACTTGGTTATATTCCAAGAAACCATCTAGGAGGGAAAACATTTCAGAGCTAGATATCATCTGTAAGAGTTATTCCATGGGTGGGATTGGGTAGTTATATTTTTATGATTCTCTGTTAATTTTTTTGAAATACACACACATGCAGATCTCCCTAGAATTCTTTCTAACAGGCACTAGATTGGCTACCCAGGCAGAGTGTATGACCTAAAAGATAATCTTGGCATCTAACAATTTCTTTAGCTCTTGATACATCAAAGGTTCCAGAGATGGATGGTACTTCCTGAGATTTTTTTGGAAAGGTTTTATTCCATATTTTAATGGGATCGTGTGTTGGATAATAAAAGTATCGTATGTTTTCAATTCTCTGTAAGACCCAGA
>ML780750.1:620602-674194 GCA_009831015.1 Picea engelmannii
TACTATTTGTAGAAAATTTAGTTAGAAGTGGACAAGTGGCTAGAACTGGGTTAGCCCTAAAAGAAGGAAAGTGGGTTAAGTTGGTTAGAAGGTAACCCCTTGAGGAAGATACTTGGAGAGTAAAAATAAGAGATAAAGGGTCTGCTATTAACACCTATTGAATATCATTGAATGTTTTTTTTGTGAAAGGTTATTTGCACAGGTATTATTGATAGAGAAAAGTGCGGCAGAAAAATCATGGCAGGAAAACTGGGACATAAAAAGTGTGGTGGAAAAAGTGCAGTAGAAAAATCGTGGCAGGAAAAGTGCGGCAAAAAAAGTTTGAAAGAAAATTCACGGCAGGAAAAGTGTGGCAGAAAAACCATGGAAGAAAAAATGCAGCAGAAAAAGTGCAGTAGAAAAATCGCGACAGAAAAATTGTGGCAGAAGATTTGTGGTTGCAAAACTGTGGCAGCAGAACACTACAAGAAGAAAAAAGGTATGGTTTTCATATGTGTAGTGTCTAATTTATGAATCTGGTTGAGGTTTTTCCTTGTAAATTTGTTGGATTCCCTCTTGGAAGTTTAGGGCTTGTTGTAGAGTTGATTTGAGGAAGATCTACTAAAGTTTATCTTTGGTTCATGTTTGAGGTATTTTGGTTGAGGTATGATGCAAAATCGCGGCAACAGAACACTACAAGAAGAAAAAAGGTATGGTTTTCATATGTGTAGTGTTTAATTTATGAATCCGGTTGAGGTTTTTCCTTATAAATCTGTTGGATTCCCTCTTGGAAGATTAGGGCTTGTTTAGAGTTGATTTGAGGAAGATCTACTAAATTTTAGTATTGGTTCATGTTCGAGGGATTTTGGTTGAGGTATGTTGCTAAATTTATTGGTACAGATAGAGGTTGTATAATAATGAGGTTCTAACACATGATTTAAGGTACAAACTTGTGGTATAGTGTTTGAGGTATATGTGATCAGAGAAGATTGGTTGATGAGTATATAGTGACAAATTTCTCAATGACAGATTTGGCATAACAGGTTGTGACAGTGACATATTCAGTTTCTACATTTGGCACTTATATTTCGGGGTGGTTGGACATGGAAAGGATAGGTGGTTGTAGCCACCTTTTGTTTGTAGCCAGAGAACACAGAGGGTTGTATCCTCCTTCTGGTTGTAGCAATAGAATTGGGGAGTTGGATCTTCCCTTAGGTTGTAGCTTAAAAAGAGGGGGTTAGAGCCTCCTTCCCGTTGCAACTGGAAAACAAAGGAAGTTGGTGCTTCCAGTAAATGTAATTCTTAAATACAAATAAGAAAAAACATTCGTTGGTTTTCTACCGTATTGGGTTTCCACTTAGAAAAATACGGGTGTACTATGTATGTGTATGATTTTTCATTTGTTTTTTGTTTATTTACTTTTCACTTATTGGATTATAATGATATATTTATCATAAAGCTAAATAACACTTGCATACCATGTTTAAAAGGATTAAAAATATCTATTACTTATTCACCCCCCCTCTCAGTAATCCAACATTAACCAGTTATCCCTATAAAAATGTAACCCATACATGCCCTATCTATTAGAACCCTTAACCCTAGACAATGTAAAAATTATAACCTGTAACCCTAGCACATGTAACAATTATAACCCTTAACCCCTAGAATTTTTATCACATAGAACTTTCATAACCCCTTACCCATACAATCCCAGTAACAAATAACACATATCATTCGTCAACCCCAAACCCCTTTAAATAATATAGCCCATAACCCATAACAATTATAATCCCTAACCCCTATAACCTTTAACACCTAATACTTATGACTTTTATAACCAATGGTACATGATCCCTATTACAGATAACACCCCTTACAATTATATTCCCTAAAATATTTGTCCACCCTTACCCCTACTCCTTAAAACCTCTATAACGTTCTAATGAGTATAACCCCAAACTAACTAATCTATACTCTAAACTATATAACCCAATCACCATTAACTAATATAAACCTTAAATAATCCTTATAATCCTTAATCCCTAAAATCTATAATACCTAAACCTTAACCCCTTTAACCTATATTCTTTCTAACAATCGAAAGAGTATAAACCCTAACTACCCATTTATACCCCAACCTTTTATTGAGGGGTATGAGATCCCTTTGACTTAACAGAAGGAACCAAACCCACTTAAGAGGCCCAATTAGACTCGTAAGTGTTTACTAAGTGGTATGGTTCTCCAGATATGTGATTTGGATGGATTTATTGATGGGATTTAATCATGACTGATAGGTATGTCTTTCTGGGAAAACTTTCCTTAGGCTAAGCAATTCTCTTTTTGTTCTTTTCTTACATTTGTGGGAATAAAAGGTGGGGTTTAAACTAATCACAGAGGGAAGTTATGATATATTGGAGATAAGTTGGGTTTTGGGATAACCTTTATACCTCAGCATGCAGACAATGAGAATCAAACCTACTTCAAGATAACAATAATACCATTGACTTGTAGAAATTCAACATCATCTGAGATAACGGTTACAGAAAGAAAATATGTACGTAATAGAAAATGAGTGCAAGAAAAGTAATTTTCAATACTCTACTATCAATCACATATTAACACAGTCGATTTCTATTCATTAATTAAAATAAAAGAATTGTCGTATCATTACAAGATAATTTAAACAACAGATACAACAAATCCTACTCAATACAACAACAAATATTGAATTCAAAGACGAAGATAATCCCTCTCAGTCCATTCACATTCATGCCTCAGATGAAAGAAGTATCTTTGGTTCTAAACAAAACTTCTAAATTATAGCCTGCATATAAATAATTCTCTTACAATATTCAAGAAAATGTCTTTCTCTCCAAAACCATCGACCTTTAACACAACGTCGATTCCCTTATTTATAAAAATAACTAAACTAAAAATAGCTACTAAAGTTGTATTAAGTGGAGAAAACGACACGTGGTGAAATTTATCTATCTATTCTCTTTTGTCTTCTTTAGATCATCTCGTCATTTTACTGAAGTTTATTGTTCCTCTCATATTCTGACCATTTTTAGAAGATATCTTCGCGTGTATTTACATAAGGGAACCTCTGTTGACCCATCGGAGCGGAGAGAACCTCCTTTATCTCAAATGTTTGTTCCTCGTACTTGATTAGTTTGACACTCACACATTGTAATACTTTGATATATTTAATCGGAGGCTCCATTAACTTCTTCAATTGGCCCAGGATTATGCTTGAAACCTGTAAAATCTTTGTTTCACATACCAGGTCTTTCTCTGTATGTGGCTTGAATATATCATGTAAATCGGTGAAATCCTCCAGCAGGCCAAATTCTAGAAAGTCAACTAGACCATGTATACCTAGTGCTCAACTGCCTTTCGTATTCGTGCAATGTTGTTATCCATCAACACTCAGATGCCATGTTCTTTTATATCTCGACCCTTTTTCACTTTGTTGATGTAGTCGATCCGTTCCAGGCTTGATGTGTCTTCTCATACCACCATTGCATGTCTTTGCAAGTTTCTAGCTCCATAAGGGTATATTATTGAAAATAAACTATTTGGGAAGTGAAGAGGTCCCTCTCCTTTTTGAATTGTGCATACATCTCCCGGAACTCACTTTTCAAGAGTACCACCGCCTCGGTGGAATTTTGGTAATATTCAACTTGATGTCACAGGTGGTCCAACTCTTTCCTCATGGAAGCTACCTCCCTTTCATCCCTTTTTTCCTTGACTAATGTGGCATCGGTTATGGCCATCCCTACTCTTATTAGCTCAGTCATCCTAGTATTTTTTGTGTCGAATAATGTCTCTTCTGTGATTATGAATAGGCTGTTATCGAGTGTAAGATTCCTTTTCCTAACCATTTTTTTCATCATGGCCTTCCTTTTCCTATCATAAGAATTATCATGTATATTAGCAACTTCGTCTATTGGTTCAAGAATATGTTGATCCCCCCAAGATAGAGTATTTCCTAGGCCTCCCTCCATATAGAGGTGTTCCACGGTAGGTTCTCTATCTCTTCCAAGGATGGGAACTTGAACTCCTTCTTCCTCGATCAATGGTTTCTATGGTAATATTGGTGTCGACACTTTTTCTGTTCCATGGCTTGGTCCGCTTAGCTCCCTATCATGGGGATCTTCTTGTGCACCCTGGTGACTCAGCCTTCTGATGTTCCTTATTGGTTGATGAATTATTTTTCTTATATGGAGAACTGGGTATAAGATCGGCACTGGCTAAGAGTTCAGTCGTCAGGATACCGATTTCTGGATTCCCCGTTCCTTCTTCTTGTACTCTTACAACCTTTTCATTTTTAGAGTTTTCATCATGAGGTTGTGTTCCCCCCAACGACTGTGTTTCAAGTTGCTTGATAAATACAGTGTTGAGAGTGGTCCTAGCATACAGGTTGTCTTCTCAGGGATTTGGGCTAAATCACCAGAGGTTGGAGAAGATGTATCCTATATTTATTCTTCCTGTGTGATTAGAACTTGGGTTATGTGCGAAGCTTATGATCCTTCCTTGTCACTGTATATGGTCATTAAATCTATGAGGTCGATAGGTATACCCATCCCGCTTGATGCCTTCGATTTCCTTCATTGAGATGTAGTTGTCATTGGTGATCCTGCCTAGGATGATATGGGGTTAGTGTTTTCTTGGGTGATAGTCTCTTCTGGTGGAACTACTTTTGAGACATTCAGTTCTTCCTCTTGGCCATTTTTATCGAAAGGGGTAATTCTTGAGGGTCTTACCAAAGGGTTAAGTGGGGGATATTCCCTCAATATTTAAATAGTTTTCTCAACTTCTTCTAGTAACAATGTCCCCCTTTTTAATTCTTCTACCTCTTTTGTTCCTCTGGTTTCTTCTCTACCTGATCAATTCTTGAGCTGTGTTCTCTATCGTATAAACTTTTTCATCCATGTTCATTGCTTTAAACCTAGTCATACTAGGGTTATCACTTCTATGGAGCACTTCCTCCCAATATTGGGAACGCTCGGTGAATATCTCATCTTCGAAATTGTCATGATCATGTGGCCAACATGAGGACACATGCCCTGCATTTTGGAGTACCAAGCCTTTTGGGTCATTCTTGCGAAAACGACCCATGGGTAACCGATACTCAAGATGAATCAATCCTTCTTGTTTTTCCTAGGCATTGTCTTTAACCATATAGAACCCAATATGAAAACCATAAGGTATGAAGGCCCTCTTCTTATCCTTCACCAGAGAAGCATTATATCATGGTAAAAAATATATCCCAATATCAAATGGCCCAGTACATGAGAAGGGAGTAGGTGTGGTGCACTAGTATCCTTGAACAATCTGATGTAAGTGCTTGTTTCTTCAAAATACCAGTGGCCAACTTTGGATATCATATTTTTGGATGCCGCTGAAATCCTCAGGAATTCTTTTCTAAATATAATGAAGTTTATTCTGGCTATAAACTCATCACATATCATGGTGTAAAACCTTTTGTACCTATTCTCCCACAAAATGTTGAAATAAATGTGCACATGTAACTCGACAACTTGCCATTTTAAATTCATACCTGCGAAATTGTTTATCACACATATCACTTCCAACAGGTAGGATGCTCTGAAGAAGACTTATGTTTCTCCTTCTTTTGGTGTCTAGGCCTGTAGGATGTTGATACTCAGTTGTTTTGAAATAATGTTTCCCCAATTAAAACTATTCTCGAAGATCGTTATGGTATATGATAAGGGCATCCAAGATTCTGACAAATTAGAGCAGTCCTTTTCTCCATACAATCAACAGATCAAGACCGTTACATACATATAGATATTTCTGAGTTTTATCGTGTTTTACTATCCATTGTTCCTAGTTGTGAACTTTTTATCCTCTTTCCACCATGAGGCTAATAACTAATTGGTGTCATGAATCTCATAAAACCTGACCACAAAGTCTGTATTCATCCTCTCCTTTGGGTCTTTGATTTTGTCATATTTTTGCACCTCCATAGGAAGAAAAATACCAACAAATTCACTCTCCTCATTGTTTACCATGCACTTCATCATGTTTTCATGGTCAATTATCCATCCTATGGTTTCTATGTAGGGAAGAATTGGGGTACGACAAGCCACCCTCTATAGAGATGATTTCCTTATATTAAAGAAAACTTGGTCATCATGAATACCCTAGTGTCTAGGTTGTTTTTAGGTGTATACTATGGGTAATATTTCTGACTAATTTTATTATAAAGGTCAACCCAATGTGGGAGCATTACTTTAGATCCAGTGCCTGCCTCTTTGTCCCCGAATGTTGGAGGTTGGGTAAACTATTACTTGGTTGAATTATATATAATTGATTTTTTTTTTAAACAAATTCAAGTTCCCTTACATTCGCTAGTGTCGACCCTTCATTGAACTCCAGTTCTTTCATTTTGGGCATTCTTGGCGAGCTCCTAGTTGTTGGCTTCCGTGGAGTCATTTTTCTACACAAAATGTTATAATGAGTTGCAAGCCAACTTTGACAAGTGTTATTTGATGCAATCGTAAATGAAAACAACAAAGACAATGATTACCTCTTCCTTGCAAGAAATAACTTAGGATTACTGGTAATTGAAGTGATATAGTTTGATGTAGCCTCCTTGATTCTCTCTCTCACTCCTTTGTCTTCTTGGGAGATTAATGGTTTGCGAACGTAATACCATGCTTGGGAAAAACCTTGTAAATTTAAAACATACCTACCTTGTCGCATCAAGTCCTAAATTCAGGAGTACAAATGTGACTTGTACAATCTATAATAGATTTCACGACATGCTTAGGATTAAATGTAACACACGATAGTGGCATAGAAGCGTGTTATTTTAGATTTCATCCGCGAATTTAAATTTTTGAATGTTTATCGGCGAACGACACCATGTCTCGAGGTATCAGTTACATGAAATTATTATTTGACTAACAATCGCAGATCCCATCGTACACTCAGCTAGAGGTGTCCCATCAAGCTACCCGATAATTTCATATTTCAAAGGAACTAGTATGAACGACATCAGGGAGATGTGTGATAAAAAAAATTCTCTTTCGTTGGTGGTCGTTGAGTATATATTGGGGGTGAAATTGCACTATGGAAGAGTGAACAACTTGGATTAAGAAGGGTATTTAAATGGATGGTGCAGATCAGCTAGCATCATCGACGTCGGTGGAGAAAGGTTCGATTTAAACCACATCGTTAGGTATCCTATCATTTGTTGGTAGTCAATGAGTGCATCAGTGTTGACAATTTTTATTTGACATTGCTTCGCTGGTATTCTTAGGAAAATTTTCCGATGTCAACCCAAATTATCGTACAGTGCTGACGTGGAAGTACATATATGAAATGATGACATGGACATACTGATGTAACATGGGGAATATCAAGAGATGATGTGGGAGATAACTGAGAACTACAGACCATCTACGTGGAAAAACACGTGACAATTGATTTGACCTCTTTAGCGTGAGAAGAATTTTTTGGCATCAATGACTTTCCTTAGACATATGTTTCTGGATACCATGCCCTTTCTCCCTTTTCGATGATACTGACGTTGTATCGGTGATCGATGATTTTTTTTGTTTATCTTGGTATTTTGTCTTTTGGATTTCATTGATGCCAAAAATACATAGAAAATTTTTAAAGAATGTTTTCTCTAACCATAATCATTGATTGGCACGCAACTTTTTTTTTATAAAAGAAATTTTAAGATGTGTGCACTTAGTGCAAATTGGTTGAGAAACTATCTGGATTTATTCAATTATTTCCAACAGAACCTTTCCATCAATGTGTACACAAGTTCCCAAGTTCGTGAATCTGGATCCACCTATGGGGTTTAGCTTTTTTCCATCCTCTTTCCTCTTGACCGCAATCCATGTCCTTCCTAGACATGATTCAAGTAAGGAATCCATTGGCGTGAGGCCATTTAGCTGTCAATATTTCCTTACGGTGTTTCTCTACTGCCAACAAACATCCATAGCCCCGATGGAGTCACCCCGATATCATAGACCTTGATCTGTTTCCAACAAGAATCCATATCCTTGGAGGAGTTATCTTCATACCCTCTCAAGATTTTCACTCCCTTTCTTTTTCTTTTTTATATGGATCATCTTTTGATCATCTTTTTCTGGCATAAATACCAATAGTGAGTCGAAGAGGAGGATATTTGTTTTTTGAAAGGGTGAAACTTTAAGGTGGAGTTCTCCCTGGCTCTGTCTAGAGGTGCATGAGATTATTTCTATATATCCATCCTTCCTTTTATATTTACCAGGACACAATGAATATATTTCATCATTTCCCCAAGTAGTATGCGTGCAAAGATAAAATCTGATTTTGAAAAATTTCTGTCTACTCAACGTCTCTTATTTTGCATGTAATTGTAGGTCAAGAGCAAATTTTGCTTCGTCGTATTCCCTCAATAAAACATTAAATTCAACCATTCCTTTATGAAATACAACTTAATCAAAAGAAAATAACAAGAAAAAATAAAGAATGAAAAAGGGGCTCGAAAATGATCTTCCCTGACACACACACACACTTGTTCTAATAAAAATGCAAGCTAAAAAGGAAAAATAACTCAAACAAAGCATACAAAGTTTTTTTTATTTTTTTTAAAGAAAAATATTGTTTTAAGGTGTGGCCATTCACTAGGAGGGTGCCAGATTCCCCCCTCAAATTATGAAACTGGTATGTGCTTGCCACAATCTTCTCATCCACTTGAAAAGGTCTGAGCCAAAGATTTTGGAACTTTGAGTGTTTTCCTTTAGGATCATTTTCTTTGTCCCATTTTAAGATTAGGTCACCTACTTCATTTTTTTTTTCTTTAGACTTATGTTTATTGAACCATGTTTTAACTACCTGCTGATGAGCAGTGAACTTAACTTTAAACTTTTCCCTTTCTTCGTCTAGCATGAGAAGGGTATCAATCCTTTGTTGTATAGCAGATGAGGGATGACCTCTTGATGCTTGAGAAAGATGTAAAGATGGAAGATACAATTCATTTGAGACAATGGCTACTTTTCCATATAATATAAAATATAGAGAGTTTACTATGGCTTCTTTATGCATTACTCTATCGACCCATAGGGAATTATGAAGAAAATTATGTCAGTTCCTCTGATTTTCAACAACCATTTTTTTTAAATCCTCACCATGATCCAGATGGATGACTATGGCCTCCCACCTATTCCAACTAGTTCATTTTGGCATTTTTCTAGTTTAGTAGTTTCTTCCTAGTTTTCGGGTCCCTGACTTCCAGGGTCATTTTGAGGCCCTAAACAACGTTTTTAGGGCTCGCAATGATTAGACTATAGACAAATTTAGAGTATTACAGAAAAATGTGTATTCCTTGGATATACCTTTCCAATGGGCTATCTTATGGCTAAAACATAAATTGTATGCAAAAGTTACGACCTTAGGAAGTTGATGTACTAACTTACCCCAACGGGGCCCACATGAATTTTGGCACCTCATCTCCTAGGGTTAGGTTTTTGAATGTCTATGGTTTTGGAATTCATTCTTATTGTCAAAAATCCTTCAGAGCCTCATTGTAATCATCTTCTTGCAAATGAGCGCAACCATCACATCTCTTATCTGAGATAAGCCACCAACATTCCAGCAAGCTTATTTTCCACTACATTTTACAGTTTTCGCTTATTTCCTTATTGAATAGAAACCAATTTTATTGTATCTATGTTATTCTTTGTTAAGAATATTTTAATAATAATTTGTATTCAATTTTTTCTTCTCATAAAATATGGATCAATGGTATCAGAGCGATCTTCTCCTTGTCCTTCTTAATGCATGTCCCCGACGAGTTCAGGGTACAAAGAATTGGGTCTAATCATATCAACAGAGATCAAATCTAGCATTCATTCACATTATTCAACACTAAGCTATCATATCAGATTCATCTATCATCTAGCATCGCACTAAGCATTGAATCACATAAACCAAAGAAAAAACAAGAAGCACAAACCATTCACAACACCTAATATACATGGTTCACCCCCACCCTAGGGCTACTTCCACCAACTCTTCGTCTTCTTTATTACCTTCATTCAATCTTCTTACATGCACAAAGCCTCCAAATCAACTTTGCATAGGATAGGAGATCTGCGCATGTATCTATATCCTCCTTCCCTGAGTAGATCTAAGCACAAAGCCTTCCATAGTATTCACACAAATAACTATAAAATACTTCCACTTAGCCCTACAAGTCTCAACATATAACACACACCAAGCCTCTTACAATCATTTTCACTTAGCAAAACTTGCAATTAACTAGTCACTACTCGCTACTTCTTACATCGCCTAGACTTCTATTTATACATTAAAAAATAGGCCTAATCATGGGTAAACCCATGGGCAGACATCCCCATACCCATTACATAAGACTAAAACCCAAAAAGGCCCTACAAAGGGTCCAATATCCCGCGATCTCCACTTTGACTTGCGCTCTACCTTCGACAGCCTATCGAAGTCCCAAAAATAGGTCAAACATGACCAAGGATCCTCAAAACTTGGTCATGGAACAACAGGCCCCCAAAACTCACCTGTGAATCATCCCAATTCACTCTAATCTAGGTAGCTCTGCCTCAAAATCATTGAGCTTGGCTCGAGCTTCCTCAATCTCTTGTTGTGCCACGACCTCCTACTGAGAAAACTCTTGGATTACTACTTTGTTGACAGGTCCCTCTAAGCGTTGTTCAACTACAGTCATGACTTGTTCTAGTTCTTCTCCTATGCCTTCGATCTATGTGAATAGTTGTCAAGCCTCATCCTGGATTGGTTGAAGCCTCTGAGTTACTTCCATGAATCTTCTTTGAATGGTATGAACCTGTTGTTGAGCACTGCATAGTTCTTGGGATCGCTTCATCCTCTCAATGGTTGACAGGGGCTTCAATTGCGCCTGTATTGTTTATTCTTGTTGCTTCACTTCCTGGAGATGTGAATCTAGTGCCTTCAATTTAGGATCCTCAGTGAGTCGCTCATAAGTCTAGGCACTCCGATCACTCAGTTATTTACATTCCATGGAGAGGTTCTTGATTCTTTCAACTACGCTTCGAGCAGTTTCTTCTTGTTGATCTTGCACATCCTGCAGAGTATTGGGCACTGTTCGTAGCTCCAAATCTGTGCTTCTTTGTTGAAGTTGCTGGATGGTTTTTGTGAGTTGCGCTAATTGGTGTTCTACTGGTTCTTCCTCCTTCTGTTCCAAGCCCGTCATAGAGCGAAGTGCTATGTTGACTTCTTATTTTACTCTGACCTGCTCTGCGAGCATATATTATTTTTCCTGCTAGATCTGGGGTCTCTCTTCTTCAAAATTCTCTTGAAGAGATTCCTTCTCTTGTTGCACAATCCTACGTTGTTCTATAACTTCCGCTTGCACTTGTTTCAGGGCCTCTATGATCTGTTATTTCTCATCTTGTGCTCGATGAAGGTGGGCTTCAGTAGCATCAGTCAGTCTTTGGAGTTGAATAGACTCATCTCCCAACTCTAGTTCTTCTAAGGGTGGGGGCGCAGTGGACACTATGTGGTCTGAATAAAGGGCTTGCTATACACCTCTTATTTCTACTTCAACTATATCATACATGGATTCTTGTTTTTCTTCGAGGTTGTCAACTATAAGTACATTCTGCATCTTTGGTTTATTGGATTTGGACTTCTTCCACAAATAAGGTTTTGTGGGGGAAACCTTCCTTTTCTTGGATGGATTAGTGTCATCAGGGAGGTTTTGTGGCAGTGTTACTTCACCTTGCTTATCTTCTTCTTATTATTTTTCCTCCTTGTTCACTTCGTTATCACCTCCTCCTCTAGGTGACTGAGATGTGGCCTCTTTTGATGTGGTGTGCATTTCCTGTACATCTTGCTTCTTTTTATTCCTTTTGATGCTTGGGGCATCATACTCTTCACGAGTCACCACCAAATTTCCAATGAGCTATGATTCAGATAGCTCTGCGGGGTCAGCAAGGATAAGGAGTTTTGCAAGCTAGTCTTTAATGATTTCTTCCAGGTCCTCTGTAGTGATCTTGTAGTAGTACCAAATTTCTTCTCTTCTTTCATCGGTGTATGTAGTAATATAAATAAAATGCTTATCTGCGTTGAAATTCATAAGAGGCCTGAACCTGTCCAGGGTGTTCGGCGTCATACGAGGGAAGGACTCAATAGCCCTCCTAATATGCAGGTAAAAGGTATGAAATAATGCATTTGACCACCATTGCCTTACCATATCACTCGAATACTAGAGTGTGGTGAACTTCAAAACAAGTGGCTCAAATGGCTCGATCTTAGGAAAGTTCGCACCTTCCGACATCTCCCAAGAAGTAAACATAATGAGGATCAGGAGCTAGCCGAAGTGAAACTCATAGCCCTAATCTTGAGCTTCAGGACAATCCAGTTTGAGTTGGTTAACTAGGTACTTCACGTAGTTCATCTGTAGGCCTTCCACGCATTTCCCAGCGAGGTCAACAACAAACCCTGTGACCTGCATGGATCTATTCATTCTTATTAGTTTTCCTACAATTAATTGGCATGTTAGGTGCACTGCATCATTATGTATGGAGGATACCTTGTAGCCTTGCATCCCCTTCTCAACATCATCATATGTTTCTTTAATTATCTGTGCCAAGATATGGTCTACATCTTTTCCTGGGTAGAAGTCTTGTGGGTCTGGTCCCTGCATGCTTAGTTTGGTGATCCTATGGATCAACACCGGATCAAAAGTGACACGTTTGTCCAACCACAGATAGCCACCATGGAAGCACGACAGCAGGACCTTAATGCAGGAGTTAACCTCCTGGTGCCTTCCAAAATGTGGAATTTTCATTACATTCAAAATGGTGGATTGCGCAAGGTTCATGGTCCACGACTAAGGGATGATATTTGTCTTCTTTCCCTTTGTCTTGGTCAAATATTTGTGAGGCACAAGAATTCCATAGCTCCTACGGTCTCCCAGGTTATAGTCACTAATTTTCAAGGTTGGAATCCTATTTGGCTATGGTCTAACTCCACGTATCCCCTTCGAGAGGTATACAGTGATGACGGTGTATTCAAAGTCCCTCAGGACACTATCGTGACTCACTACACTAGCCAGGGGTGCGATGTAATCGAGTAGGATGGACGACAATAACTTCCATTTTCCAAGTCATATCTATGATTGGTTCTTTTCTCAGTCGCAATTCAGGATGGTCTAGATCCACAAGCAGTCGATGAGAAGGCTTGCACTCCTCTCGTCAATGAATCTTGTACACCCACAGACATTACATTTTTAGTCATGATGTCAATAAGTATCTCCTTCATAGACTCTTCGACTATGATAATTTCTTCAGACATACACGCTCGTGGATGACTATCTCGGGTTGAAGAGAAACTACTCAATGTAATGGGATGGATGGCGATAACTCAATGATCACTACGCAAAATCAACTAATCTATGACATCATATAATCATGGGTGGAAAAAGTGTTCTCAGTGTAAGGCTCGATGGAATAAGTAGACAACTAGGTAATAGATCTTTCCAACGAGCGAGAAGTCTTCATCAATGCAATTATGTCCATTACAACGCGGTCCCAATGGTATGATGGCAACCTTTCTGGTCATAATTGATGTTCTAACTATTCGGGTCGTTGGGCTAATGGTTATAATGCCTCCAACGGTTATATTTATTTGCCATGGTGAAGTGCCATGCTATTCTATATTGGTATCCCAAAGAATTTCAGATTATGGAATCCTTCCTTCTGCGCAGTTCCTTCTGGATCTTTCTGTAACTTTTCTATATTTTCTTTCTTCTTACTGATATTTCTATCCTTCTTCCTAGTGATATTCATCTTGATATTTTTCTTTCCATTTTGATTATAATCTTCTCTAGGCATAGTAACTTCGCACTGTTGATGGTATTTACTAGGGTTCAAGGGAAATACTTATTCTATGTATGGTGTAGGTTCTGTACTCTTTTGTACAGATAGGTGTATCAAGTCCTCATGTGTCCTTTCAACTTCGAAATCCAAGTTTCTGGTTCTAAATAACTTCG
The DNA here is from genome assembly GCA_009831015.1 of Picea engelmannii. Lineage (NCBI taxonomy): Eukaryota > Viridiplantae > Streptophyta > Pinopsida > Pinales > Pinaceae > Picea > Picea engelmannii. The sequence continues at coordinate 634,620 of ML780750.1, forward strand.
ACCTGTTCTCCTATTCTTCAATCAAATGTGTGATCCTCCTAGTCATGAAATCTTTTAATTATTGCTTCTTCTTCTGTAAGACTTCCTTTTCTTTTCTTCTGGCTTGATCCTTTTCAATCCAAGATTTTCCTAGTAACATAGAAAATGGGGCGTTGCTCTCAATAAATTTAACAACCTCAAAATATTCTTCTGTCGAGGTTCCATGAGCACTCATAGATATATAGGTAAGTCTTCCACACATGGTTATCAACTTTGCTCTAAATAATCCTATTCCTCCCAGTGAAGGAATAATAGCAGGCTTCCCTAAAATTTCCCAAGTTCTTTCTATCATGATATTCACCTTTGCTTCCTCATCTAGAACGCAGTCAATGTTGAAGTCTCCTATTCTTGTTTCTATGCATTCTTTTTCTTTGAAGATCTATGATAAGTTGATATCTCTGTGATCATTCAGGGTTTCTTTCATTTCCAATAGTATAGTTTCTGATTCTTTCTGGGGTTCTACCATGGTCTCAGTTTCTTGACATTCCTTAGGGTTTTCTTGTCTCATATTCCTTATTTCAACCTTATCAATCATTCTAAGGAAATCCAAAACTTCATGATCCATAGCTTTACAACAAAGACAATTGGGTCTTCTACCAGGGAATTCCTTAGAAAGATGACCTGGTCTTCTACAACTATAACAAAGATTCAATCCTCTCTTTCTCTTAAATTATCCCCATCCCTTCATGTACTGCAAACTAGGATCATGGTAGCTAACCTGCAAAAAAATATTTCTAGGATCATGCATCCATTTGTTAGTCCAAACATTCTTTCTATACATAGTAATAACATATCTTTCATCATTTCTATTAGATATACTCATATCAAACCTTCTTTCATCTATATGTGCCCTAGTTTTTAGGCTAGGACAAAATTTATCAAACATACCTAGATCCATATTCTTGAAACACAAATTTCCACTAATCTTACTTTGAACAGAGAACAAAGCTTCTAGATCTAAAAAAATTCACTATTCTTACCTTTACAAGACCATAAATCTTTCAGATCTTACCTCTTTTCTTCGGATCTAACTTATCTTCTTAGCATAGAGATTCACAACCCAAGTAGAGTATTGTGCAATAAGGAAATAGATCTACGCACAGGGCTTTCACAGTTTCAGGTCAGATCCTCGCATAGAGCTTCTTCTTCCTCAGTTCCCAACAATCACAATTTCAGGTCAGATCTTCGCACAGAGCTTCTGCTTCCTCAGTTCCCATCAATCACAGTTTCAGGTCTCGGAAATGGAACCATTTTTTGGCATAGGGGTAGACCCAGGGTTCAAATCTACAATAACACACCAACAAAACCCTAAATACCAGCCCTTTTGAAAACACCTGCGAAGTAGATGAAGTCTCACTTGAGGTAGAGGCAGGGGTGGTTGCAGGACTCCAGTGTATGCAACCTTAGCTAGGACACAGATCTATGATTGTACCACCCTAAAAGAACACTTCGCAATTATGATTCATCAATATTCAGTCTTAGTTTACATCCCAACTAAACCCTAACAACGGATCAGTGCAGTATTCACATAGATTCAATAGAATCAAGCACTAAGCATACCAACAAAGATCAGATATAGCATTCATTCACATTATTCAGCACTAAGTTATCATATAAGGTTCATCTATCATATAACATCGCACTAAGCATTGAATCACATAAACCAAAGAACAACCAAGAAGCACAAAGCATTCAAAACACCGGATATACGTGGTTCACCCCCACCCTGGGGCTATGCCCAGCAACTCTTTGTCTTCTTTATTAGCTTTTTTCAATATTATTACATGCACAAAGCCTCCAAATCAACTCTGCAGAGGTCAGGAGATCTGTGCACCTCACTAGATCCTCCTTCCCCGAGTAGATATAGGAACAGAGCCTTCCACAATATGTGTACAAAGCACTACAGACAAATTACACTTAGCGTTGCAAGTCTCAACATAAAACACACACCAAGCCTCTTACAATCTTTTGCACTTAGCACAACTTGCAACTGACTAGTCGCTACTAGTCACTACTCGCTACTTCTTACATCACCTAGAATTATATTTATACATTACAAAATAGGCCTAAGCATGGGTAAACCCATGAGCTGACATCCCCATACCCATTGCATAATCATGAAACCTAAAAAGGACCTAAAAAGGGGCCGAGATCTCACAATATCCACTTTGACTTGAACTCTGCCTTCAATAGCCTATCGAAGTACCAAAAATAGGTCAAACATGACCAAGGATCCTCAAAACTTGGTCAAGGGACAACAATACCTCTACACTTTCAGGTCAAGCATTCCATTGATATGACCCCTGATGCACCGCTACCCAATGGGCCAATCTATCACTGCTCTCTATTAGAAAATGAGGAGATCAAGCGACATATACAAGAACTTGTCCACAAGGGGCACATCCATCCCATCTCATCACCTTGTGGGATCCTAATCGTGCTGGTGCAGAAGAAAGACACGACCTAGTGACTCTGCATTGACTACCAGGCCCTGAATAAAATCACAATCAGGAACCAATACTCAATTCCCCGAATCAATGACCTCCTTGATCATCTCACTAGGGAAAAATAATTCAGTAAGATTGATCTGAAGTATGGCTACCACCAGGTCCCAATAGAACATATAGATGTATGGAAGACCACCTTCAAGTCAAAAGAAGGCATTTTTGAATGGCTGGTCATGCCCTTTGATTTGACAAATGCTCCAACCACTTTCATGAGGATGGTGGAATATATCATGTGGCCTTTCACCAATACTTTTGTATTGGTGTATCTATATGACATCCTCATCTACAACAAGACTTGGGAGGAACACTTTCAACATATTCATTAGGTTCTTCACACCCTACGGCAACACAAGCTATATACCAGCTTGGAAAAATTCTCCTTCGGCATGGGCAGGGTCCATCACGTGGGACACATCATTTATCAACATGGTGTACATGTGGATCTAGCCAAGATCTAGGTCATTCGTGACTAGCCAACCCAAACCACAATCACTGAGCTTCAGAGCTTCTTGGGCCTTGATAATTTATATCATAGGTTCATGTTAGGATTCTCCCATATTGCATGGGCCCTGAGCCAAGTAACCATGGGTGGTGGTAAGGAAAAATTTGTGTGGGCCATGTCCCAAAAAAAAATGTTTGATGATTTGAAGCAGTGCTTGTGCTCAATCCCAGTACTTTCATTACCTGAACTGCAATAACCCTTTGAGATTGAGACATATGCTTCAGACTATGTCATGGGTGTATTTCTCACTCAAAACGGCCACCCCATGGCCTATCATAGTGAGACACTATCAGATGTTGTCCATAAGTACCCTACTTATGAAAAAGGAATGTTCCATTGTGCAAGACTATCACCATTGGAGACATTACATTCTTGGAAAGGAGACAATCATCCACACCACTAATCATAAGCCACTTCATTTGATGCAGACACAAGAAAAATTGTAGAATGACCTCCATCATAAGTGGTCCACATACTTGCAGCAGTTCCACCTCAACATCAAGTATAAAACATGAAGTACCAACTGAATCGTTTATTGCCTCATCTGACCTGTAGTCGCGACACTCACCACGGTGCTAGAATCTTGTGGCCATGAGACCTACAGATGGCCCCACCTCTATGATATAGACCTTGACTTCATCACCATCTACCAAATGTTGGGCGCAAACTCAGTTGTCTCTAATTTCCATCTTTAGGATGGGATGTTGTGCCATCTGGGCCATCTTTGTGTTCCATCAAGCAAGAGAGGGAAGATGATTTGGGAATCCCATTATAGTTAGGTGGCAAGACACTTCAGCGTTGAAAATAGAGTGGAAGTACTAAAAAAAAATTTCTAATGGTCGAAACTTTGACAAGATGTGGGAAAGTATATCAGTTCTTGCACTACTTGTGTTATTTCCAAATTGACCACTAAGAAAAAGGGCCTGTAAACCCCTCTTCCTACTCCTGAAAATCCATGGGAATCCATATCAATGGACTACATGTTGGGCCTTCCATCCACCAAGAGGGGAAATGACTGTGTTTTTTTGGTTGTTGATTGCATTTCCAAGATGGTGATTATGGATGCCTGTAAGAAGAGCATCACAACAGAGGCCACTACCAACCTCTTCTTTGAATGAGTATGGGTACATTTTTGAATCTGACAAACCATTGTCTCATATTGAGACAATTGTTTTCTTATCACAATATGGTTGAGCCTTTGGTCACTCCTGGACACCAATCTCACCAAATCCGCTACTTTCAGCCCCCAGAAAGATGGCCAAACTAAGGTCGTCAATTGGATGATTGTGCATATCCTTCGCATGTATAATTCCAAGCACCCTTCACATGGGATGAGAGTCTTCCCTATGTTAAACATAGCTAAAACCAAGCCCTGCATAGCTCAACTGACCACAACCCCTTTCAGGTGGGGTTGGGATTCGAACCATTGGGTCCCATTGATGTTGCACTACCCCTTGCGGCCACCTCGACTGACTCATCCCCTGCTCCAAATGAATTTGAAAAATCCACCTGGTTTATTGAGTGGATCCAAAAAATCTGCCAATAGTTTATGTATATTTTATAGAAATCCAATTCCAAGTACAAGAAACGACATGATCAACATGAGGTGCCACATAAGTTTCAGGTGGGAGACAAAATTTGGTTGCACTTGTAGAAGGAAAGCCTTATAGGTCCCCACCGAAAGCTTCTCCCACTCCATTATGGAACTTACACCATCACCAAGGTTGTGGGTGATAATTATTTTGAGCTCAACATTCCCCCTTTCCTTGGCCTGCACCCAGTGTTCAACGTGGCTCTCCTTCGGCCATATTTCCCAGCATTATTGGATACCTCAAAGATAACAGAATAGTTGACACCAACATAGCTCAACCCTGACTACATGAAATAGTAATCTAGTGATCATATTGTGGACATAGAGGTCAAGGGTACTCGACAAAAAAATATCCATCTTTATCGAGTTGTTAAAGCATGGCAACTCCTGCACCAAGGCAAGTGGCTCACCAGGGGCCAAATTCAATAGAAATTTCCTCATCTAATGGGGGAAATCAACAGAATGGAGACCATTTCTTCTTAATGGGGGATGATTGATCCAAATGGATTTTGGTGGCCTCCTACCTATTCCAACTGGTTGATTTTGGAATTTTTCCAGTTTGGCAGGGTTTTCCTAGTTTTTGGGTCCCTGACTTCTGGGGTCATTTTGAGGACCTAAACAATGTTTTTAGGGACCACCATAGTTTGACTATAGACAAAGTTATATTTTGATGGAAACATGTGTATTCCTTGGATACACCTTTCCAACAAGATATCAGGCGCCTAAAACGAACATCGTATGCAAAAGTTATGACCCCGAGAAGTTGATGTACTAACTTACCCCAACGGGGCCCACATGAATTTTGGCACTTCATCTCTTAGGGTTAGGTTTTTGGATGTCTAGGGTTTTGGAATTCATTATTATTTTCAAAATTCCTTCAGAGACTCATTGTAATCATCTTCTTGCAAATGAGCACAACCATCACATCTCTTCTCATAGATAAGCCGCCACCATTACAACAAGCTTATTTTCCGCTGCATTTTACAATTTCAACTTATTTCCTTATTGAATAGAAACCAGGTTTATTGTATCTCTTTTATTATGTTAAGAATATTTTAATAGTAATCTATATTATTTTCATTATTCTCATAAAATCCATATCAAACAAGGTTTTTATTAGTGGACTCTGCTACCCCATTCCCTTGCAGATAGTAGTTTGCATAATATATTATTATGATCCCCTTATCAAGGGCGAATTTTATCAATAGTGTGGAGGAAAAGTAGGAAGCATTGTAAAAAATGAGAATGAAGGGTATCTGAAACCTTGTTATCAATTTTTTTTCCAGAAATTGGATTACTACCTTTTCATAGACCTGTGTGAAATGGATAGCCTCCATCCATCTCATAAAATAATCCATTGCAGTCAAGATATATTTATGTTATTTCGAAGAATTAGGAGTAATTTCCCATATGACGTTTATTCCCCGGTGCTTGAATGGTCTAGATATGGTCACCAAATGGAGTGGAATGACTTCCTTCTTTCCTCTACCAGTGCTCACTTGATAAGATTTACATTTCCTAGCATATGCATGAGCATCCCTCAACAAAGTAGGCCAGTAATAACCAACCCTTAATATTTTGTGAGCCATGGTTTCTCCTGCAAAATGTCCACCTGTTGGAATGTCAGGGAGTTCTCTCTATAATTTTTATGCATCATCATGTTTAAGACATCTAAGGAGTACTCCATCATAATTCACGTGGAAAAGCACAAAATTTATGAGGCAATATTGAGTAGATTTTAACCTGAGGGCTCTCCTTTCTCTAGGGTTTAGGTTTTCCAGACATGTTCCATGATGTAGGAGATAAGAAAATTTTCCATACTAGGATTCTTACCTGGGAGGTATGTATAAGGATTCGCTGCACCATAATGACAACTTGTTTTCCTAACCGGAGTCTTTTGTGTTAATCAGGTCTTGGTCCTCAGCGGCCAATTTATACAATCCTTGACCCTTCACTATTTTGACAAGTTTTATGTCGAGATTAAATTCTTGGACAACTTTCATCCACTTTCCCTTTCTTTCTCTCATCTCTTGTTGAGTGAACAGAGAGTGGACTATGGGGTGAGGTACTATGGATTTAGTGTGATTCTTTAGGATATATGATCTGAAATGTTTGAACTCTTTATAAACTGTGTAAGCATGTTTTTCTATAGTAGGGTAGTTCAGATCGTCTCCTTGGAGGTTAGTGCTCATAAATTATACCAGTTCCTCATTGTTTTCATCATCCTTTTGGGTAAGTACCGCAGCCAAGGATTGGTCAGAGGAAAAGGTATAAAGAAAAAAATCTTTGTTGAAATCGGGGCTTCGTAGCACTGGTGCTTGGGAGATGGCAGTTTTGACATTTTTGAAAGAATATTTGCTTTCTTCATCCCATTTAAAATATGCATCTTTGCGAATCATTTTTGTAAAGGTTTAAGAGTTTCAGCGAAGTCAGGAGTAAATTTTCTCACAAAGTTGATTTTCCCAAAGAAACATTGCATGGCATTTTTATTGTGACGCAAGGGGAGTTGAGATATCGCTTTTATCCACTCAGGGTCAATGCTAATTCCTCCTTGAGATACAATATTACCTAATAGTTTCCCTTCCTCTATGCCAAAGATGGTTTTCTTAGGGTTCAAATATATTCCATATTTCCTACACCTTTCAAAGATATGAGTCAAATGTTGAATGTGGTATTACTTATTTTTTGAGTATATCGTTACATCATCTAAATAATCTACCACACACTTTTTAAGTAATCCCCGAAAAGCTACATCCATGGCCCTATGGAAGGTTTCCCCTGCATTAATCAACCTAAAGGGAATGTGTTTATAAGAAAAGGTTCCCCACTTGGCTTAGAAGGTAGTTTTTAATCAATCTTCTTATGAAACCAAGACTTGGTTATATTCCAAGAAACCATATAGGAGGGAAAACATTTCAGAGCTAGATACTGTCTGTAAGAGTTGTTCCATGGGTGGGACTAGGTACTTATATTTTTATGATTCTCTGTTAATTTTTTTGAAATACACACACATGCAGATCTCCCTAGAATTATTTCTAACAGGCACTAGATTGGCTACCCAGGCAGAGTGTCTGACCTAAAAGATAATCTTGGCATCTAACAATTTATTTAGCTCTTGATACATCAAAGGTTCCAGAGATGGATGGTACTTCCTGAGATTTTTTTGGAAAGGTTTTATTCCATATTTTAATGGGATCGTGTGTTGGATAATAAAAGTATCGTATGTTTTCAATTCTCTGTAAGACCCAGAAAATACATCTTCATATTAATTAAATAGTTTAAGAAAATATTTCATATCTTCTTTGGACATTGTCTTACCTAGATTTACATTCTTGGGATTCTCAGGGGTGCCTAGGTTTATAGCTTAGTATATAGGACATGAGCTCCATGTTTTTGCATTCTTTGTCCCTCTGAATATTTCCCCTAGGTCGAAAAGGTTCTCCATATTGGCCACTCCTTTAGGTATCATGTGAAACTTGGGTTTGTTATTAGCGCAAACTTTTCCTTTCTTATGTTTGTGGATATCTTATTATGTGAGAAGTTCTTGGAATACTTCATCATCAATGGCTAAATCCTTAAAATTCTCCTGATTAGCCATGAAATCTATAATTTGTTCATCCCCTTCAAAATATTTCCTGTTAGAAATATTGTTAGGTACTTACAGTTTGCAGAGAAGTTTCATAATCTTATAAAGGAGATAATATTGAGGTTGCAGTGGCTAGAGAATCAACAAAAGTATCTTTTGTCCTAGTAACAACAGTAATGTTGAAATCCTAAAAATGTTTTATTAGTATGTGCACCTCTTGTTGATAATTCCTTAAGTGAGGTGAATTGAAATAGATGATATTCTTCACTATCCTGGCGATAATTTTGGAATCTCCAAAGACTTTCAATTCTTTAATGTTTAAGTCTATGGCTTTCTTGAGTCTGTGGACTGGAGCTTCATATTCAACAGTGTTATTAGTGCATTTGAATTCTAATCTATAGGATAAGAAACTTTGTTTCCCCTTTAGGTCAATGAGGATGCACCCTGCTCTCGACCCCTCTTGTGATTTAGAGCCATCAAAGTATAACTTCCAAATTTGGGGAGGAAAATTTATGCATTCTTCATGTCTAACTATTTTTATGATTTGAACCTCCTTTTTTGTTGCTCCTAATAAAATATGCTTTCCTTTGTGCCCACTAGTAAGTATAATTGAAATAACATTTCATATTTTTGTGCGCAAGGCATGTCAGATATGTGAGGGGAAAAATTATCGAAATCAGAATCATAGGAGTAGTTTCCTAACACATGGAATTTTGTTGATGAGGATTCATTTGGTGTCTCTAAATCAGTGACAGTATGTTTTAGGTATATTTATTTATTGATCCTGATCATATTTGGATTTCCTTTCAATGGAAACCATAGGTGAACCCAGTTGGTACTAAAATATCCATTTAATTTCTCAGACCAGCCTCAGCTAAGCAGCATTCCATAAGCCGTCGGGATGTCTACCATGATTATGTCAATTACTTGAACATATTTGGGTTGTGTAGCAATTCTAATCATGACATCTTTCAGTTCCCCGATGACCTTTACCTAAGTCCTATCGATTTGTATAGCATGTTTATCACTTTTGATCGGGTTTGCATTCAATTTCTTTCAAATTGACAATGGCATGGCATTTTAATATTCCTCTGAATCGACTAGGAAATTATGTATATTTTTGTTAAAGACCTCAAACATCAAGAAGAAAGGAGGAACAAAAGGCCTTCCTCTTTTTTCTAAAGAACAAGCATTCACACTTGGCTTATTTGTTAAGTCTGTGGGAGATGGGACGTCACCTTGATCAATGCTTGTCATAGGGGTATCTATTAATTTTAAGGCTTGTAAAAAAAAATCCTTTTGTTGAGGAATCCTACAAATGTCCATGAAAAACACATTATCTTTCATCTTCTTCAGGTCTTCTACTACATTGTAGTCTATCTTAGGCATTTCCCATGTGTGTATGTTTGTGGGGTTTCTTTGGGAAGAAATTGGTGGTTTGGGGTGATCGACCACTTGATTTCCTCGAGATGATTGAGAAGTGGTGGTGTTACTTTGGATAGGTTGAATTTTACTTTGCATCTGTATAACCATAATCTCAATGGGGGTTCGTTGCACCTTACATGGATCGTTGAAATTTATTGGGTGGTTGGAATCCCATAACAACATGATTGTCTCTTCAGGTGGTTCGTGACTTTCTTGATCAGTGACACTTATTTCCAAGCCACTGGGTTGTTCGGTTAGAGAACATTTATCTAGGAATCAATTAGCCATTAGATTCATACCATTCACCCATTGGTTGTAGTCCCTTTCCAAAAAAAATTCTTGATGATATGTACACAAGGAGTCATATGCTACATTCCCTAAGTCAATGTTTAGGTTGGCTGGGGGAGGTTCTATAGCTTTGAAAGGTGGGTTCCTTTTGAAAAATGGTTTATAAGGTCTTTGATTTTGGTTTCCTTCCCCGAAACTCCTTTTTATATCTATGATATCGTTGGAAATTTTTTTCATTATCCAATGTAGGTTTTCTATGTCCCCTCCCTCTTTTTTGGGGCCTTGTTCTGTTTGTTTTCCTAGGGATCTAGTAAAAATAAAATCCCCTCTTAGGTGAAGGTTGGGTTTTATTTTTTATTAGTGAGATCTAACCTTATTTGCATCCTTTCATTTGGAACTCAATCCTTTTAGCTTCTTCTAAATTTTCAGCTAGAGTATTCTTGGAGGCCCTTTTCATGAACATGGAAATAGAAGCTAAGAGAGCATTAGCATATATTTTAATCTGCATCTCCAGAGTAGGTTTAGCCTATGGTTGGAATTTGTTCAAAATGGTGGTGAACCTTTGGTTGAAATATTTGACATTTTCTTTTGGAATCATAGTGGCGGTGAAAATTTCAGCCATTAAAGCTCACGTAGTAGTTTCTACAACAAATTTGTCCAAAAAATCCTTTTAAAACTTTGTCCAGCTAGTTATGGAACCAACCGGTAGGTTGAAATACCAAGTTGAAGATGAATTTTCAAAGGTATAAGGGAATAGTATACAAACCACATCTTTGTGTTGCACATTCATCAACCTTATGGCTAATATGAACTTCTTAATATGGTCTTCAGGCAATCTAGAGGTTTCAGGGTCATATTTGGGAAGTAGTTTTTCTGGATGTCTGGGTAGGTTATGCATCTGTCCTGGAATCACCAGAGAATATATTTCCAACCATGGTTGGTTATATCGAGTTTGATCTCCCCCTTCTCCATTGTTATCATTATTATCCTCCATGTCCTCTGATTCAGAACCTGAGTGATCTTAGTTGGACACTTCCTCTTTGGATTCAGAATTGTCAGGTTCATAGTAGTTATTGGCTGGTGGGGTGATGGATGGTGTTTCAGGTATCATACCAAGGGGTTGTTTGAACTCTTTGAGATAAAATTCTATCAAATCCTCTACCGTGTGAACAAATACCTAATCATGGGTGTCAACAAATGGTCTTCTTATTTATTTTTTTTAGAGGAAGTAAAGGAGCTAAATGTGATGTTATGATCTGTCAGGCATAAGATTTGGTGATGCATTTTCCTCTTTTTGTTGAGATGAGTTACTCATAGTGGGAGAATTCTCTATATGTGGGTTGTCTTGAGAATGACTAGCCATGCATGTGGGTTGTTTTGAATCTATAGGATTTTCGGAATATATTGTCAGAAATATTGTTATCCATGCATTCATTGAGGCCCTCCTTTTAGCATCAATTCTATTGAGGGGTATGAGATCCCTTTGACTCAACAAAAGGAACCAAACCCACTTATGAGGCCCAATTAGACTCGTAAGTGTTTACTAAGTGGTATGGTTCTCTAGATCTGTGATCTGGATGGATTTATCGATGGGATTTAATCGTGACCGATAGGTATGTCTTTCTGGGAAAACTTTCCTCAGGCTAAGAAGTTATCTTTTTGTTCTTTTCTAACATTTGTGGGAATAAAAGGTGGGGTTTAAAATAATGACAGAGGGAAGTTACAATATATTGGAGAAAGCTGGGTTTTGGGATAACCTTTATACCTTATCATGAAGACAATGAGGATCGAACCTACTTCAAGCTAGCAATAATACCATTGAATTATAAACATTCAACATCATATGAGATGACAGTAACAGAAAGAAAATACGTATGTAACAAAAAATGATTGCAAGAAAAGTAATTTTCAATACTCTACTATCAATCAAATACTAACACAATCAATTTCTATTAATCAATTAGAATAAAAGAATTGTCGCAAGATTTCAAGATAACTTAAAGAATAGATACAAAAAATCTTACTTAGTACAAAAAAAAATATTGAATTCGAAGACGGAGATAATCCCTTAGTCCAGTCACATTCACACCTTAGATGAATGAAGTGTCTTTGGTTCTAAACAAAACTTATAAATTAAAATAACTTGCACATAAATAATTCTCTTACAATATTCAAGAAAAGGTGTTTCTCTCCAAAACCATGGACCTTTAATGTAAGTTTGATTCCATTATTTATAAAAATAACTAAACTAAAAATAGCTACTAAAGTTGTGTTAAGTGGAGAAAATGACACGTGGTGAAATTTAGCTATTTTGATGCAAACCTATTGGCCCTCAGAACCGAGATCTGCTCACAGGATCATTCTATATGCCCTTCGAGCTGGATCGGCTCTTTCGTCTCCTCCTGGAATATGAAATTTATCAACCCACTGAGTTCGCAAGTCGTGACTCCCGAGGCTTCCTCCTCAAATCCGCGATACCCGAGATTGTGAAATGGTTACAGCTCCTCTTTTCATCAGCTCCTTCCTTGCACAACCATCGGTTAAGCTAAGCACTAGCACTTCTCGCCTTTCATGCCTTTGTCGAACCCCCGAGAGCTGAGGTTGACTTTTCTCCTCTCGTTATCGCTACTCGCAACTTCGCAAGTCGACGGCTCGAACCTTCGTTCACTTTTCTCCCGAGTCCCCAAGACGTGAGAGGTCAACGAGGCATTGACTCCTCCAAATGTGTGGCATGTGTCTGGTTGTTTATTTCCTGGGCCCACTGTGTGGTTCTGCCATGTGTCCCTCATGACCGATTTTGTCACTTCGCGACTTCTCCTTTCGTGACTTCGGGACTTGAAGTACCCGACTCTTGGGCTTTCAACCTGTGAACCTCCGAGTTCGTGAGATCCTCTGATCTCTAACACCTGTCCTCCTCTGATGGACGACTTAGATTCTTTCGTGGTTTCTCTACTCGCCGCTTCGGGACATTCGAGACAAAATTATTGACCTCTTATCCTCCAATATGCCGAAATGTGAAATTTCAACACGTCATCAATGCAAGTCCCACAAGGAACTTCCCGCCTCTCTGAATTTCGGACTTCGTGACTTCGTGACTTCGCGAATCCGGATGTTGTGCTCTCGGATCTCCGACTCACGAAACCCTGAAATGGTAAATGAAAGTTTGACCTCCGAGTTGGTGAGCACACCACCTTTCCACTCTCAGATGAATGGTCCTAATCCACTTCACAGCTTTGCCACTCGCGAAGTTGAATGACTTCTCTCTCCAACCTCCGATGCTCGAAACCCCGATACGGGTGATTTCTCGACACGTATCCTTCTGTAGACAGATAGTTGTGATCTATTTCATTGTTTCGGGACCTTCGATGTGGAGTGTCCCGGCTACTCATCCTCAGGACCTCCAATATCCTAAATATCGAAATCCCGATATGCCAATGCCTTTCGGGACTTTCGCTTTTGTTGTTTTCACGTGAGGTTTTAAACCTCGTGCAACTCCTGACTAATCTGACGGCTGTCGGGTTCCTTGCCCAAGATCTAACAGCTCAGATCATCTCCCCTATGCCCTCTTCTTGTACTACCTCTTGGACATGAAAACCTTCAAAGTTCCATATCTTCTCGGCTTAATCCGATGGCAGCTGTAGCTCCTCCCGAGCTTCGACGCTTCCTACTAGACTTGGAAGAATTTTCCCAAATGTCCAAAGGCTTCAACCTTTGTCTTCTTTCCTCTATGAGATCTTCTACTTGATTCCTTTCCTACACCCTCAACGACATTGTTCCTCCTGAGCTTTACTCTCGAATTCTCAAAGGATTCTTCGTTTTCTGCGCTTCTTGCAGAACCTCAACACACACAAGGTGTTATCTGTCTTGAGATTTCCTGTAGCTTCGACCTCTAAGAAAACTCTTCATTTTTTCCTTTCTCCCTCAGATGGAGAATTCAGATACCCTCCTGGCTACCCTTCACTCAAGCAACCTCTTGCTAAGTGCTCAGGGTGTTCAACAACCCTGTGAATAACCTTCCCTAGATTCTTCTTCTTTCTCTGAACTCGAAGAGTTCCTTCTATGCGCTCTGAAACTTACTTAATGCCCTTCTGGTAGAGTATCAAGAATCTTCAGTGATTATTGCTTCTATCCGAACTCCCAGCAGAGTTCTTTTTTTTGTGCACTCCTTGCACTGGCTCAATGCCCACCTAGTAGAGCTTCACATAACTCGAAGAGATTTTGTCTGCAACTGTGTTCTTCCACAGCCTTATTTCCTGAGGTGTTCAGTAACCTCACAGATCTTCCTCTGAATTGTTGATTTCATCTTCTGTGCCCACCTGGCACACCTTTTCCTGACTCCGCAGAGCTCAAAAGTGAATCTCGCACTGGTATCCAGAGACCGCAATACTCTGTCATACCTTCCTGGCATGAAAGAACCTCTCAAGCCTGAAAATCAAAAAACTCGTTGCAAATGTCTAGCATACATCTACAGAATAAAGAACACACAAAGACATTCACATAACACAGACAATATGCAGGAAAAAATGCTCTGGTTTATATTAACCAAAATGTCTCTTTACAAAGGTGTTCTGAGCGCAGACTGTAACAAGGTCTCGGCTCCTTCTCTTCTGCTCTCTACTCGCAAAATCTCTACCATGAGATCCAATTACAACTTTTTTTCAAAATGAGATCCAAATTTATCTTTTACATGATGGGTCTCTTCGAGCTCTTCCCTCCAATCTACCTACCCTGTTCAATTACATTGAATGGGTTGTCTAGTCTGCAAATCAGATATATATTTCAGCATTCAAATATTAAAGGCCTATCTATCTACAGCCTGTGCACATAGCACAGCCCCATGGCTCAACAGCCTAAACATTAAATTACATTCAAATTCAAAATTGAAGACGAGGGTTGCGCCTCTCTTCAGCTTTAAATGCATACACTGGCGTGGCTAGTTGGTTGGCTAGCTAACATGGAGAGATGCTTCTGCATCATACTCCTCAGCTGCAAAATTCATGAGCTCCTGCTCATGAGCTTCCCATCTCAGCTTTGGAAATCTTCCTGGATCCCAAACAAATTCCTGGAGTTGTTCATCTTCTCCATCTCCCTGTTGTTGCTTCTTTCCTTATGCTTAGCTTCTCCTTGCTGATAGTTTCTACTGACCCTAACATTAGCTCCCTGATCTCGTCGATCACTTCATCTAGATGCTCCAGTGGCTATCCCTATTCATGCAGTCTCTCTAGCTGCAAAAATTTTATGCAATTGGGTAGATCATTGTGTTCTCCCATGCCTTCTTCATCTGCTTCCAACTTCACCTACTGGATGTGCATGCCCTGCACTATCACCCTTCTCTCCAGGGCTTCAATTTGTTCATACAGATCAGCCAAACTAATTTTTTCTGCTTCTTATTCTTCTTCTTCTGCAAGATCAAAGGCTGCAGTCTTTTTAGTTTCATGGCTGAAAATATTGAGCCATTCCTCGAAATGCTCATCATCCTCTTCTGCTTCTTGGGCATCTTCCAAAGTCTGCTCCAATGTTTCTTTGATAGTATCAGTTGGTTGTCATGCTTCTGTTGCTACATCTGCAACACATGTCTCTGCCTCCTCTTGGGCAAATGGTAGGAATATTTTGATTCCCCCAATCATCATAAGATTCCTCAGATCTTCCTCCTTTGTCAGCTGCATCTGCTGATCCAAACTCCCCTCTGAATTCATGAGACTCTCACATAGCCTCACCTGCTTATCCCTTCCCACCTGGAAAATTAGGATCTTTCTACTGCCCTCCTGGCAGTCTATGGAATCAACTGATCCCGTCTCTATTCCCTTGCCCACCTGGCAAATTCAAAACTCTCGGCTACCCTCCTGGCAGTCCATGATATCCCGCAACGATCTAGATCCATTGCCCACCTAGAAATGTGAAATTCCCTGGCTGTCCTCATGACAGTCTATGATATCCTCCATTGATCTCAACTCTTTGCCCTCCTGGAAATTGGGAATTTCTTCTCTTCCCTCCTGGCAGTTCTTGATATCTTTAGTTGATCCCAATTCGTCCTCATCCTTACTGAGATTTCCCCTAGTCTCGGGTTCATATATCTGAACCTTTTTCTCTAGTCTGTTGAGGTTTTTAGCATTCCTCAACCATCCTCTTAACATCTTTAGTTGTCTTATGACCATCAGTTAATTGACTGGCCATTTTACCTTCGATTTCCCCATGGGCCATTTATATACCCATCTTGACCTGGCATTTTGTTGCATCTCCAATGCAATTTCATCCATCCTTGCATTCATCTCAGCAAGTTCTTCATCCCATTCAGATTCACTCATCAGCTCTGGGTTCTTCCTTCCAGCGTATCTATGGCCTTCAGTAGCCATCTCGCTGTCTATTTTCCCTACTGGAAAATCTACTGCTATCACTCTGAAACCTTGAGTGCTTCCAGCCTCTTCTGCAGTCCTCCTGACTGTCTCCTTGATCACTACTTACCTGCAACCAATCATCTACAGAGCTTCCAATACCCTACCTTCTTTTTCGCTCTCTGCCTGCAGTATACAGACAAAGTTATCGCTCTGATACCAAACTGATGTAGACCTATCGGCCCTCGTGACCAAGATCTGCTCACAGGATCGTTCTATATGCCCTTCGAGCCAGATCGGCTCTTTCAACTCCTCCTGGAATCTGAAATTTATCAACCCATTGGTCCTTTCTCGCAACTCGCAATATCGCAAGTTCGCGAGTCGTGACTCCCAAGGCTTACTCCTCAAATCCGTGATACCCAAGATTGCGAAATGGTTACGGCTCCTCTTTTTGTCAGCACCTTCCTCGCACGACCATCAGCTAGGCTAAGTGCTAGCACTTCTCGCCTTTCGTGCCTTCGTGAGTTCAAAGGTCCAACCTTGGCACCTTTCTTTCCTGAACCCCCAAGAGGTGAGGTTGACTTTTCTCCTCTCATTCTTGCTACTCACAACTTCGCAAGTCGACGGCTCGAACCTTCGTTCACTTTTCTTCTGAGTCCCTGAGACATGAGAGCTCAACGGGGCATTGACTCCTCCAAATGTGTGACGTGTGTCCGGCTATTTATTTCCCGGGACCACTATGTGGTTCTGCCACGTGTCCCTCATGACCGACTTTGGCACTTTGTGACTTCACCTTTCATGACTTTGGGACATGGAGTACCCGACTCTTGGGATTTCAACCTGGGAACCTCTGAGTTCGCGAGATCCTCTGATCTCTGACACCTGTCCTCCTCCGATGGACGACTTAGATTCTTTCGCGGTTTCGCTACTCGTCGCTTCAGGACTTTCGGGATGAAAGTATCAACCTCTTATCCTCCGATATGCCAAAATGGGAAATCTTGACATGTCATCAACGCAGGTCCCACAAGGAACTTCCCACCTTTCTGAATTTTGGACTTCGTGACTTCACGAATCCGGATGTTGTGCTCTCAGATCTCTAACTCACGAAACCCCAAAATGGTCAATGAAAGTTTGACCTCCGAGTTGGCGAGCACACCACCTATCCACTCTCATATGGACGGTCCTGATCCACTTCGTAGCTTCACCACTCGCGAAGTTGAATGACTTCTCTCTCTGACCTCCGATGCCTGAAACCCCGATATAGGTGATTTCGCAACACGTATCCTTCCGTAGATGGACGGTTGCGATCTATTTCACTGTTTTGGGACCTTCCATGTGGATTGTTCGGGCTGCTCATCCTCAGGACCTCTGATATCTCGAATACCGAAATCCCGACATGCCAACACCTTTCAGGACTTTCGCTTCTGTTGTTTTCGCGTGAGGTTTTAAACCTCGTGCAACTCTCGACAGATTTGACGGTTGTCGAGTTCCTTGCCCAAGATCTGACGGCTCAGATCATCTCTCTTGTGCGCTCTTCCTATACTGCCTCTTGGACATGAAAACCTTCAATGGTCCATATCTTCTCGGCTTAATCCGACGGCATCTGTAGCTCCTCCCGAGCTTCGGTGCTTCCTACCAGACTTGGAATAATTTTCCTGAATGTCCAAAGGCTTCGACCTTTGTCTTCTTTCCTCTATGAGATCTTTTACTTGAGTCCTCACTTGTGCCCTAAATGACGTTGTTCCTCCTGAGCTTTAATCTCAAATACTCAAAGGATTCTTCGGCTTCTGTGCTTCTTGCAGAACCTCAGCACACACAAGGTGTTATCCATCCTAAGCTTTCATGTAGCTTCGACCTCCAAGGAAACTCATCCTTTTTTCCTTTCTCCCTCAAATGGAGAATTCAGATACCCTCCTGGCTACCCTTCACTCAAGCAACATGTTGCTAAGTGCTCAGGGTTTTCAGCAACCCTACGAAGATCCTTCCCTAGATTCTTATTCTTTCTCTAAACTCGAAGAGTTCCTTCTGTGCACTCTGGCACTTACTCAATGCCCTCCTGCCAGAGTATCAAGAATCTTCAGTGATTCTTGCTTCTATCTGAAATCCTAGCAGAGTTCTTTCTTCTGTGCACTCCTTGCACTGGCTCAATTCCCACCTGGAAGAGCTTCACAGAACTCTGAGAGATTCTCTCTGCAACTGTGTTCTTCCACAACCTTGTTTCTTGAGGTGTTCATTAACCTCACAGGTCTTCCTCTGAATTGTTTATTTCATATTTTATGCCCACCTGGCACATCTTTTCCTGACTCTGCAAAGTTCAGAAGTGCATCTCGCACTGGTATCCAGAGACTGCAGTACTCTGTCACGTATTCTTAGCATGAAACAACAAAGAACCTCTCAAGCCTGAAAATCAAACAACTCCCTACAAATGTCTAGCATACATCTACAGGAAAAAAGAACACACAAAGACATTCACATAACACAGACAATATGCAAGAAAAACTGCTCTGGTCTATATTAATCAAAATGTCTCTTTACAAAGGTGTTCTGAGCACAAACTGTAACAAGGTCTCGGCTCCTTCTCTTCTACTCTCTACTTGCATACTCTCTACCATGAGATCCAATTACAACTTTTTTTCAAAATGAGATCCAAATTGACCTTTTACATGAGGGGGCTCTTCGAGCTCTTCCCTCCAATCTACCTACCCTATTCAATTACATTGAATGGGCTATCTAGTCCGCAAAACGAATCTATATCTCAACCTTCAAACATTAAAGGCCTATATATCTACAGCCTGTGTGCATAACACGGCCCCAAGGCTCAACAACCTAAACATTAAATTACATTCAAATTCAAAATTAAGATGAGGGTTGCGCCTCTCTTCAGCTTTAAATGCACGCGCTGACATGGCTAGCTGGCTGACGTGGAGAGATGATCCTACATCATATTTTTTCTCTTCCGTCTTCTTTAGATCATCTCATCATTTTACTGAAGTGAATTATTCCTCTCATATTACGACCATTTGTAGAAGATATCTCCGCATGTATTTGGATAAGGGAACCTATCTTGATCCATCGGAGTGGAGAGGACCTCCTTTATCTCAACTTTTTGTTCCTTGTACTTGATTATTTTGACACTCACAGGTTGTAATACTACGATATATTTAATCAGTGGCTCCATGAAATTCTTCAATTGGCCCAGGATTATGCTTGAAACATGCAAGATCTATGTTTCTCATACCCGGTCTTGCTCTTCATGTCGCTTAACTATATCATGTAAATTGGTGAAATCCTCTAGCAAGTCAATACCTCTCATTTCTTGGTTTAGTTTTTCCAAACTTTTCTCACTCTTCACATCTTTCCTGCATTTTCCACCAGGGTTCATGAACCATGTATACCCAATGTTCATATGTCTTCCGTATTCGGGCGATGTTGTTATCCATCAACAATCAGATGCCATTTTCTTCTATATCTCGGTCATTCTACACTTACCTGATGTAGTCGATGCATTCCAAGGCTTGATGTCTGTTCTCATACCACCATTTCATGTATTTTTAGGTTGCTATCCCCATAAGGGTATCTTCTTGAAAATAAACTATTGGGGTGGTGAAGAGGTCCCTCTCCTTTTTGAATTGTGCATACATCTCTCAAAAATCGCATTTCAAGAGTTCCACCACCTGGGTTTAATTTTGGTAATATTCATCTTGATGTCGCAGGTGCTACAACTCTTTCCTCATGGTATCTACCTCCCTTTCATCCATTTTTCCCATGTCTAATGTGGCATCGGTTATGGCCATCCCTGCTCCGATTAGCTCAGTTACCCTGGTATTTTCTATGTCAAATAGCATCTCTTATGTGGTTATGAACATGGTGATATCAAGCATAAGATTCATTTTCCTGACTTCTCTTTTTATCGTGACCTTCCTTTTCCTATCATAAGAAATAGCCTGTATATCAGTGATTTTGTCTATTGGTTCAAGAATCTGTTGATCCCCCCAAGATAGAGTATTTCCTAGGCTTCTCGCCATATATAGGTGTTCCATGGTAGGTTCTCTATGTCTTCCAAGGGTGGGAACTTGAACTCCTTCTTCCTCAGTCAATGGTTTATGTGGTAATATTGTTGTCAGCGCTTGTTTTGTTCCATGACTTGGTCCGCTCAGCTCCCTAGTAGGTGCACTTCTTCTGCATCCTAGTGTTATCAAATAAATCGGTAAATGCAGACATAAACTAATCTCCCTAGATCCACCTGGATCTAGAACAAAACAAGACAGGACATGACGCTTTCCCTAAGTTATAATAATTGAATTTACTACCAAAGGAGGAATGGATGACATACCTTTATATATTGCTTCCTTATATCTCTGTTTTTCCTACTTCACTCCGGTGCTCTTGTGAGATCAGATCTGTAATGACACAAACCAACCAAAGTGAAAGAATCAATTATAGATCCAGTGACAACCTATGCATATGATCAAGGAGTTATGCAATGAAATAAAGACTATTGTATGGGAAAAAAGCATGCCACTGTATTATATTAAATAATAAGAAGAGAGATTATAATCGAATGCCTTGATGTCGTAAGGTTCCTCCCAATAGTTCCTTACTTTCCACACACTTCTTGCTCCAATGGATTCTGAGACTGTGGATCTGATAGCTACTCACAATCTATCTTAACAAAGAAAATCTCAAATCCAACATAAATTTCCCAAACTCCGTCCAACTCAATCAAGCTAACTTTCTCCATGAGAGCTCCTCTCCTTTTATACATTGAAGAGGATAAGGTGAGGAGGTTAGGATGATCCCACTAAATCATTAAAGTGAGTAAGATACAAACCATTTGGAGGCCACCTCACCATAGAAGCTTCTCCTTCTAGAAGCATCAAGAAAATGCTCATTTTTACCACGTACAAAGTTGGCCACACCCTAGTTGTAATGTAGCCTGCGGAAACTCCATGACCTAGCTATAGTGAAACCTGTAGAAATCAGGAATTTCTGCACCTTGCATATAGAGAAGCCTGCAGAAACCCTCCAAACTAGGGTTTTTACAGAGGAAAACACAATTTATTCTCTCAGGGAAAGTTCTTCTCTCTTCTTTCTTCAAGAATTCAGGCCACTGACCCTTCTGAAGGCAACATATAGGTTTACATCATTAACAGTCGTAAGGGTGACGAAAATAATGTGTAACAGAGAGCCCCCCAAAGTATGAAGTTAGAACAGAGTGATAGCTGATATACTTTGTCGAGTGTGTGTAGGGAACAAGGAACAGTTGGTCGGAAACTTGCGAACAAACAAGGAAATACAGTACAATAATATATCATCACTAAGGTAGGCATTCCCATACTCAGAATAAAAATGAATCAAAGAATAAATTTCGACATATGAAGATCCATGTCAAGTAATACAGGTCATGGCCACCAGACATACACTGTGGATCCATTCCATTATGACTCAAATATGAACATAGCCACTTAAAATACATTGTGGATCTATGTGTTAAGGACTCAAATTTGAACATAGCCACGAGAAATACAATATGGATCTATGCAACAGTAGACTGAATATAGTCCAACTCAACCTGAATCCGTGAGAAAATATTCAAGGTCTTTATCTCCACCACTCTAAGTATGAATCTAACCATGTGAATACATGTGTTGAAGTCAAACATGGTATAAACCACTTGATTACTGGTCATTAGTGAATAACGTTAACAAGTGCAAGGGAAATCACCAATAATGTCAATGACTCCCAAGGTACTACACTAGTACAATACAACAAATGCGAATCAATGATCTGAGGTTGAACATTCAATGGAATCTCTTGATCGGGGGTCAATGAAAACCCACTATCGAAAGAGAGGAAACCTGACATTGAGGCATGCAAGTTCCAAGGTACCAATTAGTTTCTAAGTCTAAATATTGGATAATGAGTTGAAGTCGACAGGAAATGAATCATCACGGGAGGGCCTTAATGTATCCCCCATCAATGAAACGAAACAAGTAACAATATTTGATGTAGATCAGAGTAGTATGTGATTCATGACTGACTCAAGGATGGTCAATGCAATAGAAGTCTTAAGGAATGTAGAAATGGCCGACACAATAGAAGAATTCATGGGTTGAACTTATCTTTGAACATATTGATGACACGACAATTGTCTTGGAAACACTGACTCAACAACAGGGATCACAGACCAATTTGTAATTTTATAGAGTATGATCAAGAGACGGGTAGATTTTCCAACCTAGACACAAAGCAAGTGAAAGGGTGTCAATGTTCAAAAGTGTCTCTTCCATGGAATACAAGTTTATACACATTTCTTTCCCAATTTTTCCCCCACCATTTCTGGAGAGTACCTCTTTATTTTTATGCAAGAATGAGGAGGCTAACATATTATTTTAATATAAGCTCATCCTTCAAATGAGTCCTTCAGAGTATGTTTAATGAACCCTAGGAAAGTATCAGTATCACGACCGATGAAGGAAAGTTGATCACGACCGATAAAGGATCAGTATCAACTTTCCTTCATCGACTGATAATGACATCAAATCGACCACTTGGGTTTCATTCTCCAAGGGGACAATAGGGTCGACAGGTGGAAACAGATCGACCACTTGGGTTTCACTCTCTAACGAGAGAGTGGGATTGACCGAAGATGGGATCGAATCAACCACTTGGGTTTCATTCTCTAACGAGAGAGTGGGATCAACTAAGGATGGGATCGGATTGACCACTTTGTCAACTAGTTCAACTAAGGACGTGACCATATTGATGACATGATCAACCAGACTGATCGATGAAGGGAATGGATTGATCCTTCCATCAACTACAGGAGGGTCGAGAGTAAGCTTGTGATAAGCAACTGGAAGTTGAGGCTGTGAAACACTCATGTCTTCCAGTAATTTTGAGGCTTTGTCCATACGAGGGAAAAAGTGAGTTAGATGACTCCCTTTGCATAATATACATAGGAACTTGACTCTAATTTCTTCTTCCCAATAGTATCTTGACTGGTTGACGGTAGGTCGTCAACATGTTTTTCAGAGGTTGAGGACATGGGTTGGTGAGGGTGTGTAGACCATGCTTCTATAACCTTGGATAGACTAGGGAAATCCTTAAGAAGATGGGTACCCTTATGAAGCCTGCAAAGGTACTTGGGCTTACGGGTTGTTTGGGTGATCTTGACATCATCAACACTCCTAGCATGATTAAGAGTAACTGGTTTCATTCCAACATGTCGAGTAGTGGCTGGAAGTTTGAACCCTTTCTTATTTTTCTTCTTCTTATTCTTGCGTTTCTTCTTCTTCTTATCCACCGAGTTACTAGCTTTAGAGCTTCCACTCGGGGAAGAAGATGAAATGGAAGAAGACCTTGCAAGTGAAGAAGGAAAAGAAGATCTTACTGGTGAAGAAGGTGAAGGATCAACATGAGTTTGATGTTATTGGGGGGAATTTCTTACCCATGAAGAACTAACTTCCTTCAGGACTACCTAAGTGGAAAACAACCATATCGGTAATCCAATTGTGAGACCTTGAAGGCTCAAAGTAGCGATGTGAGGAGGACCAATGTTTCTGTAAGTAGTAAAAACAAAAGGTTCCCCTAGAGAAGGGGTTCCCTCATTGGTCATTCCGAGAAGTGACGCCATTAAAAGAAAAACCAACCTAGAGTTTGTTAGGGAAAACAAACAACACATGCTAAAAATCTAGTAAGCAAGCAAGCAAACAAAACCTTCTTACAATGAGAACACTAGTTGGTGATGAAATCCAACATCGCGAGAACAATGTAAGAAGGGGTTGAGATAGAGTGGGTGGAAAATTTATGTTGACAACCTGCTTAACGGACTTACACCCTGGTGCAAGCTCCCACACATAATCGTGGTTATACCCTCCAAGGAGCCCGAGTGAGTTTGGACACCGTCAATTCTAGGTACCGTGAAGACTTTCCCCTCCATAGTCACCTCGTGTAAGGACCCTAAAAATATAGGCCACTAAGGTTACCAATTACTATAGTGATGGCTGGGGAAATAGTCGACAGTTGAATCCATGCGCAAGGGTAGGGTATCTAGCCCGAAATCAACTCAAAATCCTTCCACTTATTATTGTGGGTATACCTTCAAGCGACCCCCATAATACGTGCAATCTCTACACCAAGACCAACAAAGCAGGGTGAGTAACTCTGCCAGTCTCAATGCGACCTCAGGTTTGACCCTTGTGTGAGAAGGGCTTCCCAGGACAAAATGTAGCAATTGGATTTCACTGCTCCCTAACACAAGATCCTATGTTTGTTTGCATCTTTGGAAAGTTATATTTCACAGCTATTCCAAAGCCCTACAACTAATCTAATGTAGGTTTTCTACCAGAAAATATAAAAATGTCTAATCAATTTTTATAAGCACTTTATTTTATGGTTGTTGTTACTCAAAAGGAAAATGGCATGGACAATATGGTGTTTTGACTGAATCGAAAGTTATGCAAAGAGATGAAGATGCAATCTTTTCATTTCGATGAAAGCTATGCTATGAGAAGGAGAAAACATTTATCATTCCCATATTCCCAATGTCCCAAAATTTTAAAACTCATCAATATCAATATTCTCAAGAAATGAGAAAAAGATACTGTACACCAATGCACGATTCATAATTTAAGACCAAAAATGCCAAGAATCATGCAATTTCGCTACTTCAAATGCAAGGAAGCCCCCAATCTAATATAAGGAAAGAAATTACATTTTTTTGTTTCAAAGAGACACTAAAACAAATAACAAATCACTTCAAAAAAAAAAACAACCCAAACTAAGTTTCTCTTTTAACATGATTTATTCAGAAAAAGAAGTACTCTTTCACTAAACAATTCTAAAGAAAAACAATGCTTTGTAACTGGAAGACGCTCAAAGCAAGAGACTAAATATTTCAAAAGAAAACAAAGCAAAGATGGCTAAAAGTAGTTTCAAAGTTGTTAATAAGACTACAAACAAATCATATTCAAACCCAAAAATTCACCCCAAAAACAAATCCAAGGTTTGGGTAAGGAAAAAAACCATAAAAAATCAAAATTTTCATAATTTATGTAGGTTGTAGACTAACACAGTGCAGAAATCACTTATTTCTGCAGGACAAAAATGGGTAGGGTGCGGAGTTTCTGTACTGGTATAAACAGGTAGGGTTCAAAAATCCTTGGTCGTCGCACTGTCCCCCAAAGCAGGGTGCGGAAATCAAACAAAAATGGAAAAAAATAAAACATATGAAGGTTTTCCAGTGAACTTTAATAGTCAGAGAGTCAAACTGGATCTCCCAGTGACCCAGAAAATAGAAACCAAGCAATCAAAGTAAGAAAGCAAGACAAACTAGGAAAACATTATGTTCCCCAGTGTAGTCCCCAATTTTGTTATCGGATAAATCGGTAAATGCAGACATAAACTAATCTCCCTAGATCCACCTGGATCTAGAACAAAACAAGACAGGACATGACGCTTTCCCTAAGTTATAATCATTGAATTTACTACCAAAGGAGGAATGGATGACATACCTTTATATATTGCTTCCTTATATCTCTGTTTTCCCTACTTCACTCTGGATCTCTTGTGAGATCAGATCTGTAATGACACAAACCAACCAAAGTGAAAGAAGCAATTATAGATTCAATAACAACCTATGCATATGATCAAGGAGTTATGTAATGAAATAAAGACTATTGTATGGGAAAGAAGCATGCCACTGTATTATATTAAATAATAGAAAGAGAGATTACAACCGGATCCCTTGATGTCGTAAGGTTCCTCCCAATAGTTCCTTGCTTCCCACACACTTCTTGCTCAGATGGATTCTGAGACTGTGGATCTGATAGCTACTCACAATCTATGTTGGCAAAGCAAATCTAAAAGCCAACATAAATTTCCCAAACTCCATCCAACTCAATCAAGCTAACTTTCTCCATGAAAGCTCCTCTCCTTTTATAAGCTGAACTGGATAAGGTGAGGAGGTTAGGATGATCCCACTAAATCATGAAAGCAAGTAAGATCCAAACCATTCGAAGGCCACCTTACCATAGAAGATTCCTCTTCTAGAAGCATCTAGAAAATGATCATTTTTCCCACATACAAAGGTCGTTGCACCCTAGATGTAATGCAGGTTGCGGAAACTCTGTGACCTAGATATATTGCAACCTGCAGAAGTTAGGCATTTATGCACCCTACATATAGAGAAGTCTGTGAAAATCCTCCAAAATAGGGTTTTTACAAAGGAAAACACAACTTATTCTCTCAGGGAAAGTTTTTCTCTCTTCTTTATTTAGGAATTCAAGCCACTGACCCTTCCAAAGGAAACATATAGGTTTACATCATTAGCGGTCATAAGGGTGATGAAAATAATGTGTAACAGAGAGCCCCCCAAAGTATGAAGTTAGAATAGAGTGATAGCTGATATACTTTGTCGAGTGTGTGTAGGGAACAAGGAACAGTTGGTCGGAAACCTGTGAACAAACAAGGAAATACAGTACAATAATATATCATCACTAACGTAGGCATTCCCATACTCAAAATACAAATGAATCAAAGCATAAATTCCGACATGCGAAGATCCATGTCAAGTAATACAGGTCATGGCCACCAAACATACACTGTGGATCCATGCCATTATGACTCAAATCTGAACATAGACACCAAAAATACACTGTGGAACTATGTGTTAAATACTCAAATTTGAACATAGCCATGAGACATACAATATGGATCTATGCAACAGTACACTGAATATACTCCAACACAACCTGAATCTGTGAGAAAATATTCAGGGTCTTCATCTCCACCACTCTAAGTACGAATCTAACCATGTGAATACATGTGTTGAAGTCAAACATGGTAGAAACCACTTGATTAACAGTCATTAGTGAATAACATTAAAAAGTGCAAGGGAGATCACCAATAATGTCAATGACTCCTAAGGTACTACACTACTACAATCCAATGAATGAAAATCAATGATCTAAGGTCAAACATTCGGTGGAATCTCCAGATCAGGGGTCAATAATGAAAACCCACTGTCAAAAGTGAGGAAACTTTCCATTGAGGCATGCAAGTTCCAAGGTACCAATTAGTTTCTAAGTCTAAATCCTAGATAATGAGTTGAATTTGACAGGAAAATACTCGTCACAGGAGGGCCTTAATGTATCCCCCATCAATGGCATGAAACAAGTAACAAGATTTGATGTAGATCATAGTAGAAAATGATTCATGACTGACTCAGGGATGGCCAACGCAATAGAAGGCTTAAGGACTACAGAAATGGCCGACACAATAGAAGGATTTTCGGGTTGAAATTCTCTTTGAACATATTGATGACACGACAACTGTCTTGGAAACATTGACTCAACAATAGGGATCACAGACCAATTTGTAATTTTATAAAGGCGTATGATCAAGAGACAAGTATATTTTCCAACCTAGACACAAAGCAAGTGAAGGGGTGTCAATGTTCAAAAGTGACTCTTCCATGCAATACATGTTTATACACATTTCTTTCCCAATTTTTCCCCCACCATTTATGGCGAGTACCTCTATATTTTTACGCAAGCTTGAGGAGGATAACATATTCTTGTAATGTAAGCTCATCCTTTAGGCGAGTCCCTTGAAGTATGTTTAACGAACCCTAGGAAGGAGTGGTTTGGTCCCATATGGGCCTTTCGATGTTTGTTTAACGAGTCCAAAGATAGAAAACTCGGGGGTTTTTCATGTTTTGGGAGTCTGAAAAACACTTAAAGAGAAATCTCTCAGTTCCTTTTTCATAAAGTAGTCTGATGAGACCGAAAAAGAGATAAAATATCCCTCAACAGATGTTTTCTTCAAATACTTTAACGAGCGTGAAAAGAACAAGGTCGCTCGGGAATCTTTTCATGTTTAGAGAGTATAAAAAGAGCTTAAAGGGAACTCCAGTGGGTTCCCTTTTCATATAACCTTTACGAGTCCGAAAAAGTGATAAAAGTATACTTGGTTACATTCTCATTGATTTACGAGCATGAGAAATAACAAAGACTAAGCTTGGTAACTTATTCTCATGTATTTACAAGCATGAGAAAGAAAAAAGACTAAGCTTGGGATTGTTTCCATTTTTATGCAAGCTTTAAAACAAAACAAAACTATGCTTGGGATAGATTTTATTTTTTACACAAACTTAAAACTAAACCAAACTATGCTTGGACCTGGTTTCATTTTCTCACAAACTCGAGCCAGAGGAAACTATGCTTGAGGTAGCTGGTTTCATTTTTACCCAAGCTTGAACCATAGAAAACTATACTTGTGTCTTCCCAACTCATGGTTGGTACTTAGCCCCCGGCTTAAGAAGATAGTGGCTCAACTTCAGCATGAATTCTAGAGGCGGGAAGCATTCCCCCCCAGCTTCGTTTCATTCAACGACACAAATGGAGGAAATGAAGTTTCAAATTCTAGATGAAGGACTTGACTCAAAAAGAGAGGGGGAAACCTATTTCATTTTTTGACGAGCTTGACACAGGGACAAGAACTATGCTCGTAAGATCTATTTCATTTTTTAAGGAGGTTGGTACAGAGAATCGAAAACTATCCTCGTAACCTTTGTTTCATTTTTTAACGAGCTTGAAATCAAAAAACCATGCTCAAGGCTGGCTTCATTTTTTAATGAGCTTGAAATCATGAAATCATGCTCCAAGTCTTCTTGATCATGGCTTCCAAGAGGATAGTTCTCTGGAAGGACACCATGTCAAGGGACAAAATTCCTTCATGACCTCCAAGAGATATTCACTTGATGGAAGAAACACACCCTGGAAGAAACACATGTCGAGGGCTTCGATAGGGGTAAGGAGGTCAAGCTGTAAAATCCCTACCGAAGAGATCACCATGTCAACAATCAGATCCAAGTCATAAGGGAGTGAGCTTACAGTGAGAGGCTCATCTGCATCGGTAGGTAAATACATGGGAGACAATGCCACATAATTGACCTATGGAAGAGGTGATACTGACTACATATAAGAACTACTAAGGGAGGTGATCCAATCAGGACCGATGAAGGAAAGTTTATCAATAGTCACCATTCTTCCATCGTGTGGGAAAGATACCACACGAAAAAGAGTGGACACAATAGCTTTCATGGCATAGACATAATCTCGTCCAAGGAGTAAAGAGAAATCCAAAGGGTCTTGGACTACCATGACATCAATAAAGACAGTTTTCCCTCCCAAAGTTACAGAAAACTGAGGAAGGGTCCCTAAAGGTTGACTGGTTCTTCTGTTAAAAGATAATATATTTTTCGTAACTAGCGCAAGCTGAGGACAACCCAAAGCTTTCCAAGCAAGAGAAGACAAAATACTAACGGATCCACCTTCATCTATCAGCATCAGAGGAGCGCCCCGACCACAAACCTATACTGTAATCTGGAAAGGAATGTGAGAGGGTAGACGAGGTCTGATTAGCACCCTCCAATCAATATGGATGGACTCATTACTTAGACAAGGTTCCACAGGAGAAGGAGGAATACCCCCTGGCATGGTAGAGTCTATATCAATGAGAAAAACATGGGCAGTATCAGGTTTACTCTCGAGCGAGAAAGTAGGATCGATTGATAATGACATCAAATCGACCACTTGGGTTTCATTCTCTAACGAGAGAGTGGGATTGACTGAGGATGGGATCGGATCGACCACTTTGTCAACTGGTTCAACTAAGGATGTGACCAGATTGATGACATGATCAATCGGACTGATCGATGAAGGCACCAGATTCATCCTTCCATCAACTACAGGAGGGTCAAGAGTAAGCTTGTGATAAGCATCTAGAAGTTGACGTTGTGAAACACTCATGTCTTCTAGTAATTTCGAGGCTTCGTCCATACAAGGGAAAAAGTGAGTTAGATGACTCCCTTTGCATAACATACATGGGAAATTGACTCTACTTTACTTCTTCCCAACTGTATCTTGACTAGTTAACGGGAGGACATCAACCTGTTGTAAAAAGGTTGACGACATGGGTTGGTGAGGGTGTGTATACCATTCTTCTATAACCTTGGATAGACCAGGGAAATCCTTAAGAAGATGGCTACCCTTACAAAGCTTGCAAGGGTACATGGGCTTACGGGTTGTTTGGGTGATCTTGACATCATCAACACTCCTAGCATGATTAAGAGTAACTGGTTTCTTTCCAACATGTCCAGTAGTGGTTGGAAGTTTGGACCCTTGCTTATTTTTCTTCTTATTATTCTTTTGTTTCTTCTTCTTCTTATCCACCAAGTTACTAGTTTTAGAGCTTCCACTCAATGAAGAAGATGAAATGGAAGAAGACATTGCAAGTGAAGAAGGAGAAGAAGATCTTACTGGTGAAGAAGGTGAAGGATCAACATGAGGTTGATGTTCTTGGGGGGAAGTGCTTACATATGAAGAACTAACTGCATTCAAGACTACCTAAGTGGAAAACAACCATATCGGTAATCCAAATGTGAGACCTGGAAGGATCAAAGTAGCGATGTGAGGAGGAAAAATGTTTCCATAAGGAGGAAAAATAGAAGGTTCCCCTAGAAAAGGAGTTCCCTCATTGGTCATTCCAACAAGTGAATCCATTAAAAACAAAACCAACCTAGAGTCTGCTAGGGAAAACAGTCAACACGTGCTAAAAATCTAAGCAAACAAGCAAACAAAACCTTCTTACAATGAGAACATTAGTTGGTGATGAAATCCAATGTCGCGAGAATAATGTAAGAAGCGGCTGAGATAGAACAGGTGGAAAAGTTACATTGACAACCTACTTAATGGACTTACACCTTGGTGCAAGCTCCCACACATAATCGTGGGTATACCCTACAAGGAGCCCAAGTGAATTTGGACAATGTTGATTCCAGGTACGGTGAAGACTTGCCCCTCCACAGTCACCTCATGTAAAGACCCTAAAGAGATAGGCCACTAAGGTTACCAATTACTATAGTGATGCCAGGGGAAACAGTCATTAGTCTGATCCATGCACAAGGGCAGGGTATCTAGCCCAAAATCAACTCGAAAGGCTTCCACTCATTATTGCGGGTATACCTTCAAGCGACCCCCATAATACACGCAATCTCTACACCAAGACCAACAAAGCAGGGTGAGTAACTCTGTCAGTCTCAATGCAACCTCAGGTTTGACCCTTGTGTGAGAAGGGCTTCCCAGGACAAAATGTAGAAATTGGATTTCACTACTCCCTAACATAAGATCCTATTTTTGTTTGCAGCTTTGGAAAATTATCTTTCATAGTTATTCCAAAGCCCTACAACTAATCTAATGTAGGTTTGCTACCAGAAAATCTAAAAATCTCTAATCAATTTTTATAAGCACTTTATTTTATGGTTGTTGTTACTCATAAGGAAAATGGTGTGGACAATATGGTGTTTTGACCAACTCGAAAGTTATGCAAAAGGATGAAGATGCAATCTTTTCATTTCGATGAAAACTATGCTACGAGAAGGAGAAAACATTTATCATTCCCATATGCCCAATGTCCCAAAATTTTAAAACTCATCAATATCAATATTCTCAAGAAATGAGAAAAAGAGACTGTACACCAATGCACGATTCATATTTAAGACCAAAAATGCCAAGAATCATGCAATTTCGCTACTTCCAATGCAAGGAAGCCCCCAATCTAATATAAGGAAAGAAATTACATTTTTTTGTTTCAAAGAGACACTAAAACAAATATCAAATCACTTCAAAACAAAAACAATGCAAACTAAGTTTCTCTTTTAACACGATTTATTCAGAAAAAGAAGTATTCTTTCACTAAACAATTCTAAAGAAAAACGATGCTTTGTAACTGAAAGATGCTCAAAGCAAGACAGTAAATCTTTCAAAAGAAAACAAAGCAAAGATGGATAAAAGTAGTTTCAAAGTTGTCAATAAGACTGCAAACATATCATAATCAAACCCAAAAATTCACCCCAAAACCCAATCCAAGGTCTGGGTAAGGAAAAAAACCATAAAAAATCAAAATTTTCACAATTTCTGCAGTCTGTAGACTAACACAGTGCAGAAATCACTAATTTCCGTAGGCCAGAAATGGGTAGGGTGCGGTGTTTCCTCACTGGTATAAATAGGTAGGGTGCAGAAATCCTTGGTCACCGCACTGTCCCCCAAAGCAGGGTGCAGAAATCAAACAAAAATGGAAAAAATTAAAAATTATGAAGGTTTTCCAGTGAACTTTAACAGTCAAAGAGTCAAACTGGATCTTCCAGTGACCCAGAAAATAGAAACCAAGCAATCAAAGCAAGAAATCAAGACAAACTAGGAAAACATTATGTTCCCCAGTGGAGTCCCCAATTTTGTTATCGGATAAATCGATAAATGCAGACATAAGCTAATCTCCCTAGATCCACCTAGATCTAGAACAAAACAAGACAGGACATGATGCTTTCCCTAATTTATAATCATTGAATTTACTACCAAAGGAGGAATGGATGACATACCTTTATATATCGCTTGCTTATATCTTTGTTTTCCCTGCTTCGCTCCGGTGCTCTTGTGAGATCAGATCTGTAATGACACAAACCAACCAAAGTGAAAGAAGCAATTGTATATTCAATGACAACCTATGCATATGATGGAGTTATGCAATGAAATAAATACTATTCTATGGGAAATAAGCATGCCATTGTATTATATTAAATAATAGGAAGAGAGATTAGAACTAGATGCCTTGATGTCATAAGGTTCCTCCCAATAATTCCTTTCTTCCCACACACTTCTTGCTCCAATGGATTCTGATACTGTGGATCTGATAGCTACTCACAATCTATCTTGACAAAGCAAAGCTCAAAGCCAACATAAATTTCCCAAGCTCCATGCAACTCAATCAATCAAACTTTCTCGAGGAGAGCTCCTCTCCTTTTATAAGATAAAGAGGATATGGTGAGGAGGTTAGGATGATCCCACTAAATCATGAAAGCAAGTAAGATACAAACCATTCAGAGGCCACCTCACCATAGAAGCTTCTCCATCTAGAAGCATCGAGAAAATGCTCATTTTTCCCATGTACGAAGGTCGTCGCACCGTAGCTTTAATGCAGCCTGCAGAAACTCCGTGACCTAGCTATACTGCAACCTGTAGAAATCAAGTATTTCCACACCCTACATATAGAGAAGCCTGTGGAAATACTCCAAAATAGGCTTTTTACAGAGGAAAACACAACTTATTCTCTCAGGGAAAGTTCTTCTCTCTTCCTTCTTCAGTAATCCACTGACGCTTTTGAAGGCAACAGATAGGTTTACATCATTAATGGTCATAAGGGGGGAAAAAATAATGTGTAACACCTAGTGACTCGGCCTTCTACTGGTCCTCATCGGCTAACCGAGTATTTTTCTTATATGGAGAAGTGGGCATAGGATTGGTATTGGCTGAGAGTTTGTTCGTTGGGATACTGATTTCTGGCTTCCCCATTCCTTCTTGTTGTTCTCTTGCATCCATGTCATTCTTAGAGATGTCATCATGAGGTTGTATTTCCCCTGATGGTTGTGTTTCCGGTAGATTGAGAAATACAGTGTCAAGAGTGTTCCTAGCTTCTAGTTCGCCTTCTCAGAGATTTCAGACTAAATCATCAGAGGCTAGAGTAGATGTCTCCCCTGGTTCTTCCTCTAGTGTGATTAGCACCAGGGTTATGTGTGAAGCTTGTCATCGTATATGGTGATTAAATCTATGAGGATGGTAGGAATATGGTGATTAAATCTATAAGGATGGTAGGAATACCCATCCTTCTTGATTCCTTCTCTTTCCTTTACTAAGTTTTAGTTGTCACCGATGATGTTTCCTGAGATGATATGGGGCTAGTGTTTTCTTGGGAAGTAGTCTCTTATGGTGGAACTGTTTTTGAGACATTCAGTTCTTCCTCTTGGTTGTTTGTATTGACAGGGGTAATTCTCAAGGGTCTAACAAAAGGGTTAAGTGGGGGACCTTCCTCAATCTTTTCATATCTCTCTCGTCTGGAGTACAAATATTTTTAGGTAATGATTGTGAAAATGGCCTCTAGGGAACTGATACTCAATATTACTCAATTCTTCTTGTTTTTCCTACGCAGTGTCTTTAACCATATAAAACCCAATATGAAAATGATAAGGTATGAAGGCACTCTTCTTATCCTTCACCAGAGAAGAGTTATAGACATGTAGGATGTTATGGTAACAAATCCCTCCCAATAGCATATGTTCTGGGACATGAGCAAGGAGTAGGTGTGGTGCACTAGTAGCCCTGAACAATCTGATGTAAGTGCTTGTTTCTTTGAAATCCCAGTGGCCAAATTTGGATATCATATTTTCCGTTGTCGTTGAAAGCCTCTAGAATTATTTTCTAAATATAATTAAGTGTATTCTAGATATAAACTCATCACATATCATGGAGTAAAACATTTTGTACCTATTCTCCCACAAAATGTTGAAATAAATGTGCACATGTAACTAAGAAACATGCGAGTTTAAATTCATACCTGTGAAAGCGTTTCTCGCACAGATCACATCTAACAGGTAGGATTCCATGAAGAATATTGATGTTTCTCCTTCTTTTGGTGTTTGGGCCTATAGGATGTTGGTAATCAACTATTTTGAAATAATGGATCCCCAATTGAAACTGTTCCTGGAGATCACTACGGTATATGTTAAGGGCATCCATGCTTCTGAGAACTTTGAGTAGTCCTTTCGAGCAATCATTTTCTCCATACAATCAATTGATAAAGTCCATTAAATACATATATGGATCTCTAAGGTTTACCATGTTGTACCATCCATTTTTCTTGTTTGTGAAATTTTTATCCTCTTTCCACCACGAGGCTACTAACCAACTGGTTTCATGAAGCTCATAAAACTTGACCACAAAATCTGTATTTAACCTCTCCTCTGGGTCTCTGAGTTTGTAGTATGTTTTCACCTCCATTGGAAGAAATATAACAACACACTCACCCTCCTCATTTTTTTATTGTGCACTTCATCATTTCTGCATGGTCAATTATACATCCTATGGTTTCGATGCAGGGAAAAATTGGAGTCTGACAAGCCACCCTGTGCAAAGACGATTGCCTGATATTCGGAAAAACTTGGTCATCCAATACCTTGACATTCGAGTTGTTGTGAGGTGTAAACTCTGAGTGAACTTTCATATTTGTTTTATTATAAATGTCACTCCAATGTGGGAGCATTTCTTTAGATCCAGTTCCTTCCTCTATGTCTTCGAACGCTAGAGTCTGGGTAAATTATTTCTTGGTCGAAGTCTAGATAACTGACTTCATTTTTGAAACAAATTCAAGCTCCCTTACGGTTTTCATTTTCGACACTTCGTCAATCTCTAGTTATTTCATTTTGGGTTTTCTTGGTGAGCGTATGGTCGTTGTCTTTTGCGAAGTAATTTTCCTACAAAAAATGTTATAATGAGCTGCAAGCCAACTTCGACAAGAGTTATTCAATCTAGTCATAAATGAAAACAAAAAAGACAATGTTGACCTCTTCCTTTCAATAAATATCCTAGACTTACTGGTAATTGAAGTGATATAGTGTTCTCTAGCCTCCTTGATTCTCTCCCTCACTCCTTCGTTTTCTTGGGAGATCAATGGTTTGCAAACAAAATACCATGCTTGGGAAAAAACTTGTGAATTTAAAACATACCTACCTTGTCACATCAAGTCTTAAATTCATGAGTACAAATGTGACCTTTACAATCTATAATAGAATCCACACCATGCTTAGGATTAAATGTAATGTAGGATGGAGGCACAAAAGCATGTTATTTCAAAGTTCATCGATGAATTTAAATTTTTGAATGTTGATCATTACACGACATCTTGGCTTGAGGTATCGGTTACGTGAAATTAGTATTTGACTAACAATCGAAGATATTTTCCTACACTCAGCTAGAGGTGTCCCATCAAGTTACCTGGGAATTTCGTATTTCAAAGGAGCAAGTATGATCAACATCAGGGAGATGTGTGATAAACAATTCTCTCTTTCCTTGGTGGTCTTCGAGTCTCTCTCGAGTGTGAAATCACACTATGGAAGAGTGAATGACTTGGATTAAGAAGGGTATTTAAATGGATGGCGCAAATCATCCAACATCATCGATGTCAATGGAGAAGGGTTCATTATAAAACCTATCATTCGATGTCCTAGCATTTGCAGGTAGTCAATGAGTGCATCAACATCGAGAGTTTTTCTTTGGCATTGCTTCATTGGTATTCTTAGGAAAACGTTCTGATTCCAACCAAAATTGTCGTACAGTGCTGACATGGAAGTACATATATGACATGCTGACATGGACATGTTGATGTAACATAGAGAATATCAAGCGATGACATGGGAGATAACCGAGCAATATAGACCATCTATGTGGAAAAACACATGATGGTTGATTTTACCTCTTTGGCCTGAATCTTTTTTTTGGCATCAGTGACTTTCCTTAGACATATGTTTCTAGCTACCACACCCTTTCTCCCTTTTCGTCGATGTCGATAATGTATCAGTGATCAACGATCGATGATTGTTGTTTTTTATGTTGGTAGTTTGTCTTTCATATTTTGTCAATGCCGATGATACATAAGAATTTTTTAAATAAATGTTTCATAGACCAGAATCATCGATTGGCGCATGGCTCTTTTTTCTATAAAACATATTTTAAGATGTGTGCACTTAGTCTTTATACCACATTTACTTAGATAAAAATGTCACTCTATCAACAAAATTCAAACCAAAAAAAATGTGATTGATGATAAAACACGATAACAAAAAAATCCATCCATCCCAACAAAACTGACTCTATTCAAAAATGAAAAAGTGGTACCTAAAAGAAAATTTTCACAAAGTCTTTTAGGGTGTGTTGAGTGCTCAACACATTTATAACCCTTATGACCCATAATGAGTATAAATCCATATAACCCTTAAGTCCTAAAAATTATAATTTATATCCCATGACTTATATAATGCATATCACTTATAATCACTATCACCCCTAACAAATATAACCCCTTAAACTCTATAATACCTTATCCATATAATTATTAACCCATATAATTTCCAGTCCCTAAACATATAAACCCTAGTCCCTATAACCCATAAGGGATTTACCCCTAAACTCATTTTAACAATAACCTATATAACGATTATACCCTCAAACATTAGAATTTATTTAACCATTAAACCCTATAAAAACTAATCCATATAGACTATAATTATTAACTACAATAGTTATAAACCCCTATGATGCAGGAGCATCGTCAGCAAAGCACAAGCATAGAAGATAGCTGGGCGCACAAGCACATATTTTGAAATATTTTGAATTTCAAAGATCAATGTATTAATGTGATATATGACAAATCTTTTTAGTTATGAATGTCTTTAATGACTGGAGACTGTGCCATCACATAAGATTGATGGGGGGATGTATTTTGTTTTATGAATCAAATCACAGTACAGATTTGGAGATTGCGTTCTTATCTGTCTAACTCAATATTTATTGCAATAATTGTTAAGTAGTTGATCACATTCAATTATGTTAAGATAGTGTAGAGTAGTTGGAGATAAGAACTCAAGAGAGTGCCTTGGAATAAATTGTTGTATTATTTTCAAGAAGAGGTTGTTGAATATAGTGTGTAGATTTCCATTATAAGTTAAGAGCTGGGAGATACAGAGAAATGTTGTATGAACATATGTAAGATTCAATTGGATGAATATAAAAGAGATATATTGTCCCAAATGTGTGTTGATTATGTGTCTATCTGAATGAGTTGTAGGCCCTCTGTTATTTTTCAATTCTCTTTTATTTCTTGTTCTTGAATCCATGACTGCATTTTCTTTGTTGAATGTATGAGTCACTATGAGGAGTAGATAAGTTTCAATTGTTTATTTTCATTGAGCGAGTGAAAGGTGTGCATAGCGTCTGCAAGGAGTGCGTGATCGAGTCTATTTCGACTCGAGAGATCGGAAGAGATAGTGAAACTTATATGTATACAAGGAGTGCAATGATGTCCACAAGGAGTGTGCGACAGAGTTTTCAAACTCAAAATCTCAGGAAGGATAGCGTGATTTCAGTCATGGGAGACATAAGCAGTTTCAAAACAGTCGAAAGGAGTGTGAAGCCATCCACAAGGAGGAGTTGACTGGTGAGTGAAAATTTTTTGCAAGGTGTGCACAGATCGATCTTTCAACTAAGTGTTGAAATAAGTTTTCAGAGGAACACGATAAAGTTAAAGCTCAGGAGGGAGAGCGACGAAATTCTTCAAGGAGAGGAGTACTTGAAATCTTCATTGAAAGTCAGTGGACGAGATTCCTTCTCAGAGGGATACAAATGATTCTAGACCATCAGATATGGTAAAGCAGTGAAAAGGATAGTTGTGGAGTGTTTTGATACTTCATAATTTGACAAGTTTGGGAACTTCACGAAAGTAGAGTTGTGAAGTCTGAAGGCACAATCCATTCTTGACCATTAGTCACAGGAGAGCGTGTGGCAAAAGATTAAGGAGTTTGGGAATTGGAAGATCAAAGGTTTGCGGGTGGAAGGCCTGGAGTTTCACAAAGTCTGAACCTTTGTGGGGCTAGGGAATCCAAGGAGATGCGTGGAGAGAATTTGGGAAGTCAGAGACAAGCGCTTCGGGAAAAGGTGAGAGAAGAATTCAGGATATCCCCAAAGTCCAAACTGCGAAGAGGTAAACCCAAGGTCATAGTTGGGATCATTTGCAGGAGAACTTGTGTGTGGGTAGAGTTGTTTCGGGTACCCATGGGGACCCAAGGAGTCACACTGAATCAGTAATTCAAATGATCCAAGACTGGGAGGTCAAGTAGCCTTTCAAAGTGAAGGGGGGTCTGCATCACCCTAAAAATGATACAACATTAACACCTAACCCTAGACAATTACGAAAATTAAACCATAATTACTAATGAAATTAATATGTATCATTCTAATCTCTAAATCCAATCACCCTAACCCTCACCTATTATCACTTCCAAAACCATTAGTACTTATAAACCTGATTCCTATCAATCATATAACTACAAACCTCTATCACCTATAGCCCCAACCCATGTAAATTTTATAACTTGTAACACTTAATCTGTATAAACCATAAATCCTAACACCCTAACCCATAATCCTTGTTACTGCACTAAAATTGAACCTTCATAAACCCTAACTCACAACCCCTTGATGCCCTAATCCAAATAACCCTAACAAGTTATACAAATATTGTTACTTATCTAACCTCTATAACCCATAGTATTTGTAACCCCTATAAGGCTTACCCATTAACCACTATAAACCTTATAAACCCTAACCCTTTATAATATTTAACCCCTATCAAACTACAC
>ML780750.1:712020-746943 GCA_009831015.1 Picea engelmannii
GATATTCCACTTCTCCAATCAAGAGATCTCACAATTTTCATAGTAAATATTACTTTTGATTTCATATTAGATGATTAAAAATTTAGGAAACCTTTTGGCTCATTATAAAGGCGGTTGAAGGCTTCACAAAGATGAAAGTCGCATCATTTAATTTTTGATATTTGAACAAAATTCTTGGGAGTCCAATGATCCACTTCTCACGACGGCGAAAAGACAAAAGGGTGGTTTGTTTTTTGTTTTTTTCTTGTTTTTCTGGAGGAAATCATTGAACCTTGCGTTGTACATGAAAATCAATATCGTTGCAACTCAAAGTGTTTGTCCATCATTTCAACAACTTTGATTAAATCCATGACATAGCAACCCTCCTTAGAGCATTACTTAAAATTTTCCATCAAATTGCTCTGGACACATCTGCAAAAAATACATTACAACCCAAAACATTCTCAATGAAATGAGCAATTAGCCAAATAATAAGGGATCAGAGAGCATGCATGGATGGTAAAACAAAAAATTGAATTTGCACTCTAAATCTAAGATTTCACTAGATCATGGGACATTAACATAACATGGCGATACCCACTGCAAAAAAAGACAAATAGAGGAAGTCACTTTTTATTAACATTGATGAGTCTCCTTCCTCTTTCATCCATCCCTTACATTGATATAAAACTTAGTTCCCTGGTTGGTTCCTTATGTTTACGCATGTAAAGCCTTTAGTAGACCACGAGCTCTCTTGAAACAAAACAAATGCAGTTTCAGCTGCTCCAACCTGCATGCTTCGCTGCAAATATATATAACACAAAATGAATCTGTTTTCCTACTAATAGATGATTTTGACCAGGATTGCTTTAATCTGAATTGTCGATTTGGATGTGGATCCGAGTGGGATAAGGTACACCATGGCCCTCAATTTTGATGTTGATCCGAGTGGAATATGGTACACCATGGCTGCATATGGGATGCTCTGCTAATGATGAATGCCATGGTGTGGAGAAAGGCTTGAGTGATGAGACATGATATGACCTAGTGTGCCTGCTAACCATGGATGCCATGGTATGGAGGAGAGCACACTACGAACATCTATAGGAAGTACATCAGGGCACACTAGCAACAATCTTTATTAGCTAACCATGGATGCCATGGTATGGAGGAGAGCACACTACGAACATCTATAGGAAGTACATCAAGGCACACTAGAAACAATCTTTATTACTGTGCTGCAGGGTGAATATTACTCACCATTTTGGACATGGATTTTTGGCACAAACACAAGAAAGCCCAATCTTGAGAATACTCTAAGTTGTGGAAGAAATCGATCTCATTAGATTCTTAAGTATCAACTACAAAAGCAGAAAATCGCACAAAAAGCGGAGAAAAAATTGTCACTATCATTGAACAAAGGTGGAGAGCATAAAGATAATTTATGTAAAAAAGAAAATTATGATAAAAAATAACATCTAGATCAAATGATATATTTCTTAGTTTATACAACATTGTTTCCCATCCATTGTAAAAGCAAAAAACTCTCAATTACAAAAGCCAAAAAACTATCACCCATATTAATTTTTCCATCTCGATTCTCACGATAAAAGAAGAGATTTGTGGAAGTCTTTGTTTTCTCTAGTGCTGATTGAGTCTGGATAATATTTTTAGAAGCCATTCAGCCAAATATTGTTATCTCCTGCTATGCTCCTTTTTTTCAAATGCTGATCAGAAAAGGGTCCTTTTCCACCCGTGGTATTGAGGAGGGGTTGAATATAGCCTTATTTTAGGGGAAGAGCAGTTACCTTCAGCATCCCAACTTTGCTTATCTGTACCATTCCACGGAACTTGATCCCTTGAAATTGACACTCTATTTGGGTCAATTTTCAATAGCTGATATCAGATTCTTAACAAGTTTCAGATTCCAGATAAATCTGAGAAACCATTCCATTGATAATAGGGCTCTCTGATAACCCTCAAGGTTTTCTGAAAATTTTTGTGACATAGATAAACACATACTTTTTTTTTAAATCTGTAGACCTCAAAAAACCTCCATCTGAAGAAGGGAATTCTCCTTTGAAGAATGTATTGTCCCAACTTTCTATACCTTGTTATAATGTTTATATACTTTATTTATCTTCCTTCATTTAGTTATTGTTTGAAAATTTATATATTCAATATTTTATTCTAGTTATTTTTTATGTCATATGACAACTAGTATGTTTAAATTTCAACCAAAAAGAAAGATGATTTGATTCACTTGAGGATAATAGATGGTCCTCATTCCTTCATACGGGCCTCCCAAGCTGAGGTGGGTCTTCTTCTTTGAATATCATAGGGTGTTAGCAGTTGCATATATTGTCAAGTAGGGTGTCCAAGGCGTTGATTGCTCTCCCTTTGAACACCTCGTCCCATGCATTGTCTGTATCAAATTCTTTGAAAGCTAAGAGAATGTGCTCCAAAAAGTTCACCACTCTTTGTTCAAAATTTGCTTGTTGTTGAGCTACTAGGTCCTCCTCTCTAACAAAGCTTTTCAGTGGATGAAGTGTTGCAAATATTCCCTCATTCAACACACACTTCCAAAACCCTAGACGGTGGCCATAAATATTCTTTTGTGCATTCACTCAGATGCATATTGCAAGGGTCTTATTGCTTCATGTGAGGCACAGTTTGCAAGGTCGTGGCAAGTTTTTCCTATGGCTTCCACTAAGCTGAGCTCTTTGATGCCCTAACCATGTCTCTTCCATGGTTACTCTGCTATGGTGTTTCTTATGGTGATAAATTTGTTTGCACAATCAATCTGTACAGTTCTATTCGTAATCAAGGCTAGAATGGTGAACGAGCTCTGGATTTCTACTACGGTTTTGGAGTCCGCGGAGTGTATATTCAACCATCCCTTGCTCTAAGTATTTTTATTTTCCCTGTAATTGGGAGAGTGTTTTTATGATTAGTATTAGGGTACAAATGATTTAGGAGTTTTGAGTTTTGATTGGTTTTTTTAAGGTAGATCCAATGTACAGCTATATGCATGTGCATATTCACTGAAGGGGGCTCTGCAAAAGTAGCCTAGGGCGACCATGCCAATGATTCCTTGACAATCATTCTCCCAACATTCATACCATATTTCTCTCTAGCAAAGCTTTTCAGTGGATGAAGTGTTGCCACTATCCCCTCATTCAACACTTCCAAAACCCTAGACGAGGGCCATAAATATTCTTTTGCGCATTCACTTAGATGCATATTGTGAGGGTCTTCTTGCTTCATGTGAGGCACATTTTTCAAGGCCATTCACAATTTTTTCTTATGGTGTCCACTGAG
Source organism: Picea engelmannii (assembly GCA_009831015.1). Taxonomy (NCBI): domain Eukaryota; kingdom Viridiplantae; phylum Streptophyta; class Pinopsida; order Pinales; family Pinaceae; genus Picea; species Picea engelmannii. The sequence goes on from ML780750.1 coordinate 715,321, forward strand.
TTGAGCTCTATGATGCCCTAACCATGTTTCTTCCACTGTTATTGTACTCTGGTGTTTCTTATGGTGAAATTAGACAATAAATTTGTTTGCACAATTTATTTGTACAGTTCTATTAGTAATCAAGGCCAGAATGGTGGTTGAGCTCTGGATTTATACTGCAGTTTTGGAGTCCACAGAATGTATATTCAACTGCCCCTTGCAGTAAGTATTTTTTTTTTTTCCACCCAGCCCACAAGAATGGCGCACGAGTAAGTCCGGGTGAGAATCGAACATGAGACTTCATTTTACAAATTTCCTTCCATTTACACGGTACTTGCCAATCCGTCTACACCCGTGCGGGCCTTGCAGTAAGTATTTTTATTTGCCCTGTAATCGAGAGAATGTTTTTATGATTAGTGTTAGGGTACAAATGATTTTGAATTTTTGAGTTTTGATTTGTTTTTCAAAAGCAGGTCCAATGTATGACTATATGCATGCTCATATTTGTTGAAGGGGGCTCTGCAAAAGTATCCCAGGTTGACCATGCCAATACTCCTCAACAATCAGTCTCCCAACATTCATACCATCTTCAATTTTGTTGTGCTAAGTTAATGTTTTACTTTTAATATTCTATCAGCCCTTTAGTTTTTCTAAATGTAAATATGTATTCTGCAAGGTCTATCTTATTTTAAAATATCTATTAGAAATTAATCCACATTTTTAATTCTTGCAAATCCATGTCTGTCAAGTTGGTTTCTCGGATAAGTAGCTTATTGTAGGGTTTTGTAGTAGCGACCGACATTGGAATGAGAATTGGTGTGTTCTTGAGTTGTTGTGATGTAATGAGTTTTTTTCAAGATTTTGTGAATATTGTGATAATGATAACCAACAACAAAGATCCTCACACAACCTGCTAGTTATAGTGTAATCATTTCATGGTCAAAATATCATGCAGGGAGTATACCGTTGTCGTTATCAAACAATGGCCATTCTAAGTCATACCATCCCAAAAACATCTGATCGACTTCAACTTTTTTCATTCAATAAACTAGGCCTAATTATTTTGAGTCCACATTTTTCTATACCAGAGAAATAGTTAATCGGAGTTTCCCTAGGACCTTGCTTATGTCTATGTGAATTTAAATCTCTACTACTTGTTTGTGAAGAAAAATAAGGCTCCAAATAGGCATACTTCTAGATCTGTTTCCAGAAGAAAATATCACACAATTATCTGTGGACATGTTAATCCTTACAAAAATTCAAAGTAAAAGCAAAAACAAGGAGATGAAATCAATTTAGTCAATCTTTTTCTGAAGTCGCGACCAATTATTTAATTTAGAGCACTGATACAAATTTGAAATTACTTCAAAATATGAAAACAAAATCTAAATTTTTTAATGCCCAAAACTTAGCCACTATATAATGGTGGAATCTTCAAACAAAGCACCACCTTAATATTTGTTTCAGATCTCTTAAATCTGTTTGCCTGGCCAAAATTTGGAAACGTCATCACAAATACTATATTTCTTTCAATCACCTTGCTTTGGTTCATATCTAATTTAATATCCCTTTCAACCATACAGCCTCAGCTGAATGATGTTGTATTCATCCCGTTTACTCTGGATCTACCAATGATAAAGTTGCAATTGTTTATTTCGCTATTCCATGATAGAATTATAGATCTCATACAGAACCAGATTTTCATTTTCTTGTTCACATATCCCCCAATCTGAGTTTGTATGTCTTGGTCAATTTGAATATGCCATTTCTCATGAGCCTACTCAAGTGCATAACTATCCCCTTGATATAGTTTGTATCTCTTGGTTTTGATATGGATGGCAGTCTTCTCCCCCTTTTTTTCTTGCATGCAAGTTTATGTTTTGAGTTTTCATTTATGATCGAAATTTCTCAAACAGGGTTTGGGGCTTTTATTTGTCACTGTAAGAAAGGCTATAGATTTGGATAGTATGAGCTAATGCTCCAAGTCTATCTCACTTGTTAGTATTTTTGTTATTTGGATTTGTTTTTTATATGAATGGCAAACCCTCCCCATTTCTTTCACTGCTTGCAAGTTTATGTTTTAGTTTTTCATTTATGGTTGAAATTTCTCAAATTGGGATTGGGGCTTGCTATAGATTTGGATAGTATGATCTCACTTGTCCATATTTAAGATTCTGGGGTAGATTAAAGTTGGGTAAAGTAGGTAAGCTTAGAGTAAGAGGAGCGAAGTTGTTCTATGTTTGGCTATAGGATAAGTCAACTTGGTTAAGGTAGTGTTAACTAGGCTAAGGGAGAAGAGGGTGGGTTAGTGTAAAGTATAAGGTAGGCCAAGGTAGAGTTGGGCTATTCTCGTCTATGGCTATCTCAGCATAAAGTAGAATAGGGTAGGCTTAACATAAGACAAGTTATTTATGTGGGGTAGGAAGGGGTGGGATATAGTATGATAGAGTAAGATGGCGTAGAGTAAGCTAGATGGTAGGGTCAGGTAAGGTAAAGCAGGTAGAGTAGGCTAGGCTTAGGATAAAATATGCTAAGTTGGGATATGGTAGGTTAGACTAGATTAGCCAAGAGGATAGGGTAGGTTAGTGTATAGGAGGGTTAGCCACACTAGGATAGCGGAGATTGGGCTACGATAGGCTAGGGAATGAGAGGATGGGCTAGTGTATACCTTGCAAGGTTACTTTAGTGTAGGCTAGGCTAGGCCAAGTAGCTTATGATAAGGTTGGCTTGGCTAGAAGAGGGCCCGAGGGAGGGGAGGGGGGGAGTGTACGATGGCGGTAGGGTAGTGAAGATTGGGGTAGGGGTCTTAGGGTTGTTGTGTGGGGCATGGGGCTATGAGGGCCAAGAAGTGTGGTGATGGGGGCAAGGGAAGGGTGACCTATGGGCCTTGGGGCACTAGGGAAGGGGTCCTAGGCCAAGGGTAGGGGGCTTTATGTGCTAGGGAAGGGGGCCTTGGGGTGTGGGGGACGGGGGCCCAAGGGTGATAGGGTAGGGGGTCCTAGGGTGCGAGGGAAGTGTCCTTGGGACAAGGGTATGGGTGATCGGGTAGGAACAACGATATTGTGACGATGGGGGCCAAGGGGTATGGTGGCCCATTGCTATGACATCTAGGGTCAATTGTTTTGAGAGATGGGGTCGTAGTGTTGTGATGGTGGCAGGAAAGGGGCATGAGAGATGGGGGTGTAGTGTTGTGATGGTAGTGGCCAAGGGGCGTGGTAGATGGGGGTGTTTGGGCGTGGGGGCTTGAGGGTGTTAGGGTAGGGGGTTCCAAGGTATGATGGAAGTGGCCTCGGGCCAAGGTAGGGGTGATAGGGCAAGGGAAACGATATTGTGATGATGGGGGCTTAGGGGCATGGTGGTCCATTATTGCGACAACTAGGGGGGAAGGGGTCCTTAGGTGCTAGGATAAGGGTTCCCTAGGCCAAGGGTAAGGGTGCCCTTAGGTGATGGGAAATGGGCCCCAAGGAAGCAGGGGAAGTGTGCCCTTGCATGTTGGGATAGGAAGCCAAGGGGCGGGGCCTAAGTGTGCTAGGGTATGGACCCCTAGGGCACGAGGGAAGGGGTCCCTAGTGTATCGGAGAAGGGGGCCTAAGGGCATGGGGAAATGGATGTTGGGGTAGGTGTCCCACTGTAAGCTGTGTATATACACACTTTTTGCCCGAACAATCACGTATACCACTTTTTCTTGCATGTTTGCTTGGTTTTGTGATTGTTGGGTGGGATTTCATTGTTGTTGAGCCTTCTTAGGACTCTGTAGTGCCTGCTAAGCTTCTCTAGGTTGACAGGAAACATGTTTGGAGTTGAATTTTTGGGCGGAGTCTTTCTCATCTTTTCATTTTTTATTTGTTCTTGAACTCTGGGTTGTTTGCTTGGCTGCTTGGTATTTTGCTTGAGTTATTCCATTTATACACAGTATAATTTATATATTAGGTTGCTTATCAGTCCATGCATTTTCTTTTTAGTATATTGAAAATACAAAAAAATAGGCATTTTACACTACTTGGCATTTTTGTCTTATGATTCTTTATCGTTAGCTTAGTGCATTTAGTGAAAGATTGCACTTTACTTCTGAATTGCAAAGTTGAAATTGAAAATTGCATTGTTTTTATACACATATCATTCATTGAAAAGTTAAAGTTCGACTTTGCATTATATTCGTATTTATTTTCTTACAGAGTCATAACATCATGAGTTTCACTTCCATACCCTTTTGAGTAATCACGGCCAATAAAATTTACACTTTAAACTAAAATTGATTAGTTAAGATTTTATTTTTTTAGGGTGCACAAACTAGTCTAGGATTTAGTGCCTTGGAATAGGACTTTGTGAGTAAACTTCTCCAAGGCAATTAAATCAACATATATGTCTGAGAAAGGGAGTTGAGAAGTCCATTGTATAATTGGTAATATCAGGAGGCTCCACTCACACCGGAGTTAATGATGAGGTCACGTGAAGTTAGTTGAAGGGATATCCCCTGGATACTCGCCTAGCGTCAGAGATATTTCTGTGGATTTATTCGTATCTGGGGATCTTGCTAGTGCCCATACCTCTGTGAGAGGCAGTGCTTTCAAGGTTTCGGACTTTGCTACCCTGCCCATATAGTGATCAGGACTTACGACTGCTCGCCTATGCATCGGTTATACAATGGTTTATTAGTTTCTTGACTTAGGTATCTCATAGGTTACTTGCAGGGGTTATTCTGCTTGTACCCTGGGTCAGATAGGGGTCGGACAGCACACAGCCTTTATGGAGGATTACCTCTCCGGGGGGGTCTGACCGACTGGTTGTTAAGCCGACGAGGGCCCCTATAACTGATTATGTTACCTCCAAAATTTAGCGGGGAGTCTCGGGTCCTCCTTGGACCAGACATACCTTCTTTAGCGAGGGAGGCCACTCAGCCACTTTAGCCCATTTGCATGCATATTGGTTGTTTGACTTTTTGGTATACTCTTTGACCACTAATCGGCCTTAGGATATTTGTTTTATTTTGTAGAGTCATAAGTCGTCGTGAATTCGGACCAGTATCCCCGTCGGTCCCATCGGTTGTTACAGTGACCACCAGATTTTGAGTTCATGCCTTCTAAAAGGCGTAAAGTTATTAGGCGTGGTACACATACATCCACCTTTCAGACATTTGGTTCCACAAAGATGAGTATTGAATCTAGTCTTCAGAACACTGGGAGCTCTTCGAATCCCATACCCACTATAGTTAATGGCACCCCTTCGACTCCTACAACCACTACAGTTGCAATGCCAGAGGCATATATCAGTACTATGGCTCAACCTGTAGTTAATGCTTCATCTCTTGCCTCGAACCCTTTTGGGGGTCTTGGTCATTCGTTGGGTTACAATGTTCAGTCCATCCCTATGGCTTCTAGTCAATTTTATTATGGTATGCCTAACTTCACTTCATAGTTCTACCATCCCAGCTACTAGCCCTAACACTCACATTGGACTTGGGGGCACTACACCTCCTTACACTCCATTTTCATTTGGTGGTTCTCATATCCCTCAAACAAATCCTAATATAGGAAGTTTCCTTGCTTTTAACCTCGGGTCTAATCCTTTTACGGATGGATGGAATAACCAACCTGGCGGACAAGTTCCGTCCTATATCCCTACCTCCTCAGTGTCGATTCTAACCAATACTTTTGGCATGACGAATCCACTTCAATCCTTCGGGTTCCCACCTAGAGGAGGTCAGTCTTACCCTTTGGGAAACCCCCAACCCAGATCCAATCTGGTTCGAGGCAATTTTCATAACCCCCAACTCAGATCTAACCCTGTTGGGGGCAATTTTTATAATCCTCAATAGAACATTCCTGCTGGAATGATGCCCAACCCACCTTATATGAATCAGCTCGGAGGAGGGCCTTATAATCCCAAACAGGGCTATGGTTCTTACCAGAATCCTGGATGGGCTGCAGTTCCACATGCACAATCTTTCGCGAGAGGTTGGGGCGAGATGTGGCAACCCCATCTCCATTTTTTGGCCACGCTTAATTTTCTAGATTTGTCTAAGTTAATGAACGACCATGTGAGTCATGATCCTACATGCCCCCCCCATCCCCACCAAACTTTCTTTGGACATCCCAAAGTTTGAAGGCAAGAATGGAGAGGACCCTGGTGATCACGTCACTATGTTTCACCTTTGGTGCTCTTTGAATTCCCTTAATGAAAATTCTATTAGATTACGATTGTTTCAATGCACTCTCATTGGAGTTGTTGTGCAATGGTATATTGAGCTACCTAGGGGGACATATGGGTCATTTAATCAGTTGGTGATGGTCTTTCTTAACCACTTTTAGTTGCCCATTCGTTATCATGTTGGCCTCGAACTTTTTTCAACTTTAGGCCAAGATATCGCCACTCATATCTCGGATCATATCTAGGAGTGGCGTAGACGAAAGAGGTTGATTAAGACTCCTATACCCCCGTCCTTTCTTTTAGAATGGTTCCTTAAGTCTTTGCATGCTCCTATCTCGAAGGACGTTGCTACTTCCGGGGTCACCACTGAAGAAGAAGCTATATTTAGAGCCCAACAATTAGATTTGATATATGCTCCATCTAGGATGTTATATCACATGCTTCCAGACGCACCACGGTCTAGTTATGACCCTAGGCAAAAACCCGGATCTCATGCCAATGACACTGTACGCTTTGCCAATGTAAAATCCACAGAGTCGGTGACAAGCCACTTGAAGGCTTTGTCTCTAAACCAGTCTGCTAGAGGGCCAACTTCGTCTATGTCTTCCAATCCCACTTAGTCGACGGATGTACATTTTGTGCAATCATCAAAAAGCCCAAATGGTGACTAGCAACCAGGAGGGAATAAAAGGAAAGGTTGAAATAATCGTAAGGGTGAGAAAAATGGTAATAAACCCAAGGACAATGATAATAAGGTGAAGTTTCCTTGTAAACTTTGTACCGATGACCACCTTACGCATTTATGCCCCAAACTTGTGGAAGCTGTGAGGCTTTTGAATCTATCGCCCACCGTGGGGACGAATCCATTCCCGCATAACCAACACTTAGTCTCAAGCTCTTCCAATGACGGAAATGGGGCCGGTGGGAGTAAAAACCCACCGTCGCAGGATGAAGACCGTGTATGTATCAATATTGTCGATGCAAAAATCAATGTAGCCACTCAATCTCAAGATTATAGCTCTTCGCAAGTTAATTCTGGTCTAGAAGCTCCCCCTCCTCCTCTGAAGACGAACTTACAGATGGAGAAACCATAACCACCACCTCGTACTCTAAAAGGAGTACTTAAGCACTCTACCCACAATCCTAATGCTAGAGCCGCCCATAACTACTCTATTGTTGAGGACCTGGTCCAAACCCCTTTTGCGATGTCGTCTTTGGAGGTACTCCAGATGTTTCCTTCACAAAGGAATGCCTTACTCTCTACTTTAGGAGCTCTAGAACCCAATGGCTAAAAAGCTATCAAGTTTGATGTCATGGATGTAAAGCCTTGCTTACCTTACCATGTGGATTTTTGAATCCATGTGGAGTATTCCAAGTATACCATCAAACGTCCGGTTCTTGATGAAGGTGCTGACACCTGCATTATGTCCCTGGTCTGTTGGAAAGCTCTTGGTTCTTCGACTCTTCCTAAGTCATTGAACATGTTGACTGCAGGTGACAGTCATTGCTTCCGCCCTCACGGTATTCTCTTTGCCCTTCTGGTCTAGTTAGGTGGGAAGACGGTAGAGGTGGAGGTAGAGGTAGTTAATGCGCCTCTTGATTATAACCCATTACTAGGTCACAATTGGACCTATGCTATGGTTGTTGTCATATCGTGCATCTTATGTATGCTTTGTTTTCCTCATCAAGGGAAGATCATGACAATCGACCAGTTATCCTTCGGGTACTCTAGTCCTAATGCATCTGTTGGACCATCTATCCCTGTGATCGACAATTCTCAGTCGACAACTAAGAATATCGGTTTCGGAATGTATTCTTCCCTTATGGATACTTTCAACTTCTCGGTAACGAATCACCATGTTTACGCCATGTCTTGCAGGCCTGCTTCGACGGGGAGGTCCATTCCTTTCCGCACTTCCTATTTTAGTGATCCATGGACCCTACCTTCCCTGAATTCATCAAGTGAACGTCAGTCGCATGCTGGCATGTCCATGCCACTATCGGTAGCAAATATTGTGTATCAAGTTGTTTTTTGACTCTTCCACCGATCCCGATCTTATTACCTTGCCGACGGACAAGGATGATCCTATTCTTAGGCCTGTATAGGCCACACCATTGTCTTGTTCACATGATTGTCTAGATGAGACTTTTCCTTCAGACGAATCCATCCTCGAAGCCACGAATGGTTTCGATAGACCTTGGGATGATATGCATCGTCGATCTTATTTTCTTCCAAGTCTTGAAAGAATCGAGCAAGATGACTATCGGTCTACTTTAAGTGAGATAGTCGGTCACGTTATAGTTCCACTTGATACACACAACATTTATGCCGAAGGAAACATGGCGAGTATTTCTCCTCCCATCTCGATCGATATCTCTCGTACCCCTGGTAAGGTTGAAAACATAAATATAGGTGTGTATTGTTCACCAGAAGAAATTCTAATATACACCAAACTCTTCAAAGAATTTCGAGATGTATTTGCTTGGTCATATGAAGAGTTGCCAAGGATCGATCCTCGTATTGTCGAACATGAGATTAGAACTTATCCGAATGCTAAACATGTTCAACAACGTCTTAGAGCTGTGAATCCTAGGAAGGCCCCTGCTATTAAGGCAGAGGTGGAGAAACTACTTAATGTTGGCTTCATCTACCCGATTCCCTTGACTAAATGGGTATCCAACCCCATTCCCATGAATAAAAAGCAAGGAACCATTGGTGTATGTATGGACTTTCGCGACTTGAACAACGCTTGTCCTAAAGATAACTTTCCCACACCTTTCATCGATCAGATTCTCGACGAGTGTGGGGGAAGCGAGATATTTTCTTTTATGGATGAATTTTCAGAGTATAACCAAATCCAAATCAAACCTAAGGAACAACACAAGACAAGATTTATTTGTCCTTGGGGTACTTTTGCATAATGGAGAATGTCTTTCAACCTTAAAAACGTCGAACCAACCTTCCAATGTGCCATGACTTTTGCTTTTCATGATCTTAAGCACATAGTCGAAGCCTACCTTGATGATCTTGCTGCTCACTCTCGCAAGAGAGTGGACCATGTTAGGCACCTTAGGTTGCGAGAGTGGACCATGTTAGGCACCTTAGGCTCATTTTTTAAAGATGTTGTTACTATAGAATTCGGTTGAACACTCACAAATGCATATTTTGTGTTAGTTCTGATTGTTTTTGGGGATTTTTAGTTTCTGAGACCGGGATCATGGTAGATATACTTAAGGTTGAGGCAATACTTCAATTGTCTCCCCCGCGCATGAGTAGACAACTTCAAGGTTTACAGGGGAAAGATAAATTTCTACATCGGTTCATAGTGTGTTATGGAAATATCACTAAGGGTTTCATGTGCCTCTTGAAGAAAAACACCCCTTTTATCTGGGATGAGTGAGCTCATGAGTCTTTCGATACTTTGAAGAAAGCCTTGGTATCGGCCCCTCTGCTGAAGTCTCCTGATTACAGTAGAGATTACTTGCTTTATATCGCCGCGTTTGAGGAGACGATTGGTATGGTTCTAGTTTAAGAGGATGATGAGCTCCATGAGCATGTCATATACTATCTTAGTCGAAACTTAGTCGGTCCTGAGCCTCACGTTGAAAAACTAGTTTTGGTTGTCGTTCACGCAGTCCAACATTTATGTTACTATATATTGCTTTACAAGACTACTGTGGTTGTTGATGTCAATCTGCTTCAATACGTCCTTACCAGGCGTATCATAGTGGGGAAATATAATAAATGGATTGTCATTTTACAAGAGTTTTATCTCGACTTCATTTCGGCAAAGTTCAAGAAATCACTAGTCTTCTCAGAGTTAATATCTGATTTTCCACGATTAGATGAGGATGTTGTCCATGTTGATTCGTTTGCGGACGAACACATTTTCTTTGTCTCTTCGTCTAACCCTTGATATGGAGACATTGTTTTCTATCTTCAGACCTTGAAGTTCTCAAAACAAATCTCGTGAGATGATCAACGACGTATTAGATACCTAGCTAAGAAGTATAGCATCATAGGTGACACTTTGTATCGTTGAGGAATAGATGATATCTTATGTCATTTAACTCACGAAGAGGTCAATTCAGTCCTAAACAATTGCCACAAAGGGGCTTGTGGTGGTCACCTATCCGGGCTTGCGAAAACCCAAAAAATCTTGCGAGCTGGTTATTTCTGACCTATTATCTTTAAAGATTGTATTGAAGCATTTAAGAAGTGTCACCCCTGCCAGGTGTTCACTCGGAAAATGCGCTCGCATCCAACCTCTCCTCACCTAGTCATTACTGTCGGTCCCTTCACTAAGAGGGGGGTGGACTTCGTAGATTGCAACCAAACATCGGCTGGGGGGCATCAACATATTATCATGGTCATCGACTACTTTACTAAGTGGGCTAAAGCCATGCCGACCGTAAAATTTGATGGGAAGACTACTACCTTCTTCGTATTCAATCAAATTATCGTCCGGTTTGATATCCCGAGTGAGATTGTCATTAATAATGGCAGTCACTTTCAAAACAAAATGATGGTAGAACTAACATCTAAGTTGGGGTTTAGACATGTTCATTCCTCTCCTTATTACTCCCAGGAAAATGGGCAAGTAGAGGCAGTCAACAAGTCTCTCAAGACCATCTTGCAAAAAACTGTCAGTCAGAGTAACTCTGATTGACACATCATGCTATATCCTGCACTATGGGCATATCAAACCATAGTTAAGATTGCCACCGGTTTTCCCCCCTTCCAGTTAGTACACGATGTAGAATCGAGTCTTCCTATTGAATGCAAAATTCTTTCTCTTAAGTTGGCAGTCGCGCTCCTACCTGACACTTCAGATCTAGAGCGATGCCTTGTGCACCTAAAGACTCTTGACGAACAACGTCAGGACGCTTTTACGCCTATCAAGGTGAACAAAAAATGTGTCAAGGTCCAATACGATAAGTCTGTTTGTCCTCGGTTGTACGTTGAGGGTGACTTGGTCCTCTTATATGACCAAGCCAAAGAACCATTGGGGGCAAGCATGTTTAAACCCATGTGGCAAGGTCGTTATATCGTGCAACGTGTTCTAGAAAAAAGGAGCCTATGAGTTAGAAAATCATGAAGGGAATATGTTGGCTGAGCCCAAAAATGGGCTCTACTTGAAAAAATATTACGCTTAAGCCCTAGGGTTGGGAGGAACTCTTTGTATACTAATGTAATTTAGTGTATATACATATTTTTTCCCTTTCTTTTTGTCATTGGCTTGCTTATCAAGTTTTTCCTTTATTAACAGATGTCAATGGAGTCTTCGATCTACCTAGGATTCGCAGACAGAGCCAGTCGTCATACACGGAACTTGGCTTCCGCCGCTTGGGTGGTTTACTCACCCGAGGGTCAGCTGGTGTCTTCAGGTGATATATCCCTAGGGCCATCCATGAATAATGTGGTCGAATATAGCGTCATCATAGAACTTTTGCGCGATGCTATCTCACATGGTATTCTCTCTTTAGAGGTTCGCCTAGATTCTCAGTCAGTGGTATGTCATTTGAATGGTCATTACCATGTGCGTGATCCTACTTTACTCCGACAATTCCTACGGGTACGTCTTTTAGAAGGACAGCTTGATTTTACCACATATTATCACATTCCAAGGAGTGCTAATCATATATTCGATGCCTCTGCTAATTATGTTTTAGATTGACATTTGTCACATTACTGAAGCAAATATAACCATCACATCAATGTACACATTGTAAAATATAAGTAAAGTTGAAGATCCATTTTTATATATTTCAAAAAATATAGTGTTTGTATTACAAAATTGGGGCTAAAACCCTCAATACACGTATACAACAAGATGGATGTTGGCAATAATCATTGGCTTCCGATTGTCACATTGATACTCTCTACAAAAGGTGGATTAGAGTTATCAAATAAAATATGAAAGTGGTTGTCATCCCTAAAATGACAACTATCCATATACCAATCATCACAATCGGCCTCCAAATCATACCAAGCATATATTTCTTGATTATATTCGTCCCTGATGTCCACCATAAGAAATCTCTCCTTCATGCTATCCAATGAATCTTGAATACTACGAAAACTATCATTGAGGTAGTTTGTGAGGCCATGCAATCTAGCATCCAATGTGTCATACAATTGAGATTTGAATGCTTCAGTAATTTGTAGAATTTCTTTGAGGGTTTGAGAGGAAATAACCATTTGAACACCCTATTAACTCTTCAGTCTCGCATATGTCATGAAAAAACCCAAAAAATAGAACAATAAGTTACGGCATAAAATCGCGGCTTTTTCTAGAAAAGCCTAAAAAACTGTTGAATTTAAAATGCTCATAACTTCACTTCCTAGTCTCCATTTCGACTAATTTTTTTTTGAAATTGGGTGAAATTGTGAGAGGAACTCAGAACTGTAATTTGTTTGGGCAAATTCGGCCTCCAGATGCTACAGAAATAAATAAACAAAACGCGACGTCGTCCGCGAAAAAAACCCTGAAAAATTGTAGATTTTAAAACTTCAATATCTTGACTTCTCGGACTCCAGTGTTTTTCTAAGAGGAACTCAAATCTACAATTTGTTTCTAAAAAAAGTTCACAGAAATATACCAAAAATTTTTGGAATGTCGAGCCCTCTTTTTTTTTCTCCGAAAAAAAAAATATGCAAAAATAAAAAATATTTGCCCACAATGTATGTCAAGGAAAGTACTCTGATACCACTTGTTAAGAACCTAAATAGATCTTCAAATATAATCACCACAAACACTGAATACACAATAGATCCCCATAGCAATATAGAAGAACAATATGCAAAATATTTTTTATTACTATCAAACCCTTGAGGTAGGACAACACCATACAATGGATCATATTATGGAAGAGATCCTCTCCTGTTCACTTGTCTCTTCGAGGGGTTTCCTCCAAATGATCTTTAACTCCAAACACAATGTTTCTCTTTATATCCCATTACATTGCTTGAACCCCTTTATATAATACTACCATCCCATTATATTGCTTGAACATTCTAGAGGAGAAATCTTCTAGAAGTAGAACCTTCTAAGAATACCTTTTACATTTATTATATCTAGTTACCCATTTATAATATCTAACTATCACAGTGGACCTTATTTAATAATATAGTGGTCATAGTCCACCTTACATTGAATGGCCCCCGCTATTATCACTACGGACCCTCTACCCCACCCCCCACTACCTCTAGATATCTTACATCGCTACATGACTTCAGGCAGATCCTCTACCTAAACCATTGTAATCCTCTGAGTCAAACGAGACAGGTTGCCCTACACGTTCTATAGGACTCTCTCAGCTTCTCCTCCCGTCGCTTCATCACCCCGGTTCCTCTGTCAATGTCGAGGTAACTCCTATGATCGTCGCAGACGCACATCTGCATCGCACAAGTGTCCAGTGAAGACTTAAGCACCATCTAAAAATATTTTTGTCACATAATACAAAAATACAAAAAAAAATGAAATATTTAAAAACATTTTACCTATGTCACTGTAGGCGGTCCCTGGTGGAAGTGGCATATCTGGATTTCCTCTAAAGTCGATCCCCGTATATGGATAGTCATCCAGAGCGATGACTTGTCGACGCCACTAGAAGAATAAATCCTCGTTGTATGGTGTTGGCACCATACCTCCCCCTTGCCGTCTCATGACCTTGGTCCACCGCGCCATGGTTGGATCGCTTAGTCCTCTAGGAAGAATCTCCATTCTAGGTCCCAGACCTCGAGCCCACTCAAAAAGAAACTGCATAGAATAGAGGCAAACCCAAAGTTTCGTTTACTCCCTTGTTTGTGCTATGTCAACTGACATTTCATATTGGTCAGTAGTGAGGTACACCAATCATAGATAGTGGGTCTCATACACTGTACTGCATAGAACATGAGTGGCCTCGATGCCTGATGAAATGAAGCCGAACCTGTGATCCTCGTCAATACAAACATGATGATCTTCATGATGAGGTTATTTATTACCTGGATAGGGAGTTGATTTCTCACTTTTAGAGTCCCTGCTACACAGTGGGCATCGATGTACTCCTCGATCTTCATCTCACTCCCAGCTCTGTGTGGTTCACACAGTGGTGTATACCTTGTCGTATACACAACCTAAACAAAGACAACCCGCGTACACTGAAATCTACATTTTATGCGTAATTAAAAAACTCAAACCCAATTCAAAAATGTAATCCACTGAATTTGAAGAGGATGAGAAGTAGAATTACCTAATCCAATGAATGTAGTCGTCGTTTGAATCTTGGAGGTATTTTGGTCGAAATTGCACTATTTGAGGAAAAATCAAAATGGTATAGTAATTTTTTATTTTATTACTATTTATAAGTTATTTTTACCCACTATAGTGCACAAACTAGTCTAGGATTTAGTGCATTGGAATATGATTTTTTGAGTAAACTTCTCTAAGGAAATTAAGTCAACAAATGTGTCTAAGAAAGGGAGTTGAGAAGTCCATTGTATAATTGGTAATATCAGGAGGCTTCGCTCACACCGGAGTTAATCACAAGGTCACACAAAGTTAGTGGAAGGGATATCCTCTGAATACTCACCTAGCGTTAGAGATATTTCAGTGGATTTATTCGTATCTGGGGTTCTTGCTAGTTCCCATACCTCTATGAGAGGCGGTGCTTTCAAGGTTTCGGGTTTTGCTACCCTTCCCATGCAGTTATCCGGACCTACAATTGCTCGCTTGTGCATCAGTTATACAATGGTTTATTAGTTTCTTGACTTAGGTATCTCATAGGTTACTTGCAGGGGTTATTCTACTTGTACCCTGGGTCAAAAAAGGGTCAGACAACACACAACCTTTATGGAGGATTACCTCTCCTGGGGGGTTTGACCGACTAGTTGTTAAGCCCATGAGGGCCCCTATAACTGATTTTGTTACCTCCAAACTTTAGTGGGGAGTCTCAGGTCCCTCTTAAACGAGACATACCTTCTTTAGCAAGGGAGGCCACTCAGCCACTTTAGACTGTTTGCATGCATATTGGTTGTTTGAATTTTTGGTATGCTCTTTGACTACTAATCGGCCTTAGGATATATGTTTTTTATTTTGTAGAGTCATAAGTCATCATGGAGTTAGACCAGTATCCCCGTTGGTCCTATTGGTTGTTATTAGGCATGGTACACACACATCCACCTTTTAGACTTGTGGTTCCACAAGGATGAGCATTGAATCTAGTCTTCAGAACACTAGGAGCTCTTCGACTCCCATACCCACTATAATTAATGGCACCCCTTTGACTCTTGTAACCACTACAATTGCAGTGTCGGAGGCACATACCGGTATTATGGCTCAACCTGTAGTTAATGCTTCATCTCTTGCCTCGAACCCTTTTGGGGGTCTTGGTCATTCGTCGGGTTACAATGTTCAGTCCATCCCTATGGCTTCTAGTCCATTTTCTTAAGGTATCCCTAACTTCACTTCATAATTCTTCCATCCCAGCTACTGTCCCTAACACTAGCTTTGGACTTGGGGAAACTACACCTCCCTACACTCCATTTCTGTTTGGTGGTTCTCATATCTCTCAAATGAAGGAAGTGTCCCTGCTTTTAACCCTGGGTCTAATCCTTTTATGGTTGGATGGAACAACCAACCTGGCGGACAAGTTCTGTCCTATATCCCTACCTCCTCGGTGTCGACTCCGACCAATACTTTTGGCATGACGAATCCACTTCACTCCTTAAGATTCTTTCCTGGAGGAGGTCAGTCTTACCCTTTGGGCAACCCCCAACCCAGATCCAATCCGATTGGGGGAAATTTTCATAACGCCCAACCCGGTTCTAACCCGATTGGGGGGGATTTTTATAATCCTCAATAGAACATTCCTAATGATACCCAACCCACCTTATACGAATCAGCCCAGAGGAGGGCCTTATAATCCCGGACAGGGCTATGGTTCTTACCAGAATCCTGGATGGGCTGCAGTTCCCCACACACAATCTTTCACAGGAGGTTGGGGTCGGATGTGGAAACCCCCTCTCCTTTTTCTGGCCAAGCTTAATTTGCCAGATTTGTCTAAGTTAATGAACAACCCTGTGAGTCATGATCTAACATGGCCCCCTATCCCCACCAAAATTCCTTCAAGCATCCCAAAGTTTGAAGGCAAGAATGGAGAATACCCTGGTGATTACGTCATTACCTTTCACCTTTGGTGCTCATCGAACTCCCTTAAAGGCGATTCTATTAGATTACGATTATTTCAACGTACTCTCATTGGAGTTGTTGCACATTGGTATATTGAGCTACTTAGGGGGACATATGGGTTATTTAATCAGTTGGTGATGGTCTTTCTTAACCACTTTCAGTTGCCCATTCATTATGATGTTGGCCTCGAACATTTGTCGACTTTACGTCAAGATACCACCACTCATATCTTGGATCATATCCAGTAGTGGCGTAGATAGAAGAGGTTGATTAAGACTCCTATTCCCCTATCCTTTATTTTAGAATGGTTCCTTAAGTCTTTGCACTCTCTTATCTTGAAGGACGTTGCTACTTTCAGGGTCACCATGTTTACGCCATCTCTAGTAGGTCTGCTTTGACAGGGAGGTCAATTTCTTTTCGCACTTCCTATTTTAGTGATTCATGGACCCTACCTTCCCTGACTTCATTGTGTGAAGGTTAGTCGCATGTTGTCATGACCATGCCACTATCGACAACATAGATTGTGTATCAAGTTGTTCTTGACTCTTTCGTCGATCCCGATCTTGTTACCTCACCGATGGACTAGGAGGATCTTATTCTTAGGCCTGTATAGGCCACCTCGTTGTCTTGTTCACATGATTGCCTAGATGAGAATTTTCCTTCGGATGAAGCCATGCTCGAATCCATGAATGTTTTTGATAGACCTTGGGATGATATGCATCATCGATCTTATTTTCTCCAAAGTCTTGAAAGAATCGAGTAAGATGACTTTCGGTCTACTTTGAGTGAGATAGTTGGTCACACCGTAGTTCCACTTGATACGCATGACATTTATGCCCAAGGAAACATGGCGAGTATTTATCCTACCGTCTCGATCGATATCTCTCGTACCCTTAGCAAGGTTTAAAACATAAATATAGGTGCATATTTTTCGCCAGAAGAAATTCTGATATACATCGAAGTCTTCAAGGAATTTCGAGATGTATTTGCTTGGTCATATGAAGAGATACCAGTGATCGACTCTCGTATTGTCGAACATGAGATTAGAGCTTATCCGGATGCTAAACCTATTCGACAACGTATTAAAGTTGTGAATCCTAGGAAGGCCCTTGTTATTAAGGCAAAGGTGGAGAAGCTACTTAAATCTGGCTTCATCTACCCGGTTCCCTTGACCGAATGGGTATCCAACCTTGTTCACGTGAATAAAATGCAAGGAACCATCCATGTATGTATGTAATTTCGCATCCTGAACAAGGCTTGTCCTAAAGATAACTTTTTGACACCTTTCATCGACCATATTCTCGACGAGTATCCATATTCTCGACGAGTATGCAAGAAGCGAGATATTTTCTTTTATGGACGAATTTTCAAGGTTTAACCAAATCCAAATCAAACCTAAGGACCAACACAAGACGACATGTATTTGTCCTTAGGGTATTTTTGCATAACGAAAAATGTCTTTCGGCCTTAAAAATGTCGAACCAACCTTCCAATGTGCCATGACTTTCGCTTTTCATGATCCTAAGCACATAGTCGAAGCCTACCTTGATTATCTTACTGCTCACTCTCGCAAGAGAGTGGATCATGTTAGGCACCTTCGGCTCGTTTTTGAAAGATTTTGTTACTATAGAATCCAATTGAACCCTCACAAATGCATCTTTTGCAATAAGTTTGGTCGTCTTTTGGGATTTTTAGTCTCCAAAACCAAGGACATGGTAGATCCTCTTAAAGTTGAGGCAATACTTCAATTGTCTCCCCTGCGCACAATTAGTCAACTTCAAGGTTTATAGGGGAAAGCTAACTTTCTACGTCGGTTCATAGTGTATTATGCCAATATCACTAAGGGTTTCATGCGCCTCTTGAAAAAAGACACCCCTTTTATCTGGGATGAGCGAGCCCATGAGTCTTTCAATACACATATACAACAGGTATATAGATCCCACGACATCTACGCCTGTGGCGTCGGATGTGTGTTATGGTAACAAACCAAGACGTTTGTGAGATGCCAAAAGAGTCGTACCCATGCTCTAAGTACACCAACCATCTGTCACTACATGGCTTCAGGTGGATCCTCTATCTGAACCATTGGAATCCTCTAAGTCAAACGAGACAGGTTTCCCTGTACATTTTGTAGGACTCTCTCAGCTTCTCCTCTCACCGCCTCATCAATATAG
Source organism: Picea engelmannii (assembly GCA_009831015.1). Taxonomy (NCBI): domain Eukaryota; kingdom Viridiplantae; phylum Streptophyta; class Pinopsida; order Pinales; family Pinaceae; genus Picea; species Picea engelmannii. The sequence continues at coordinate 733,796 of ML780750.1, forward strand.
TTCTTCTGTTGATGTCAAGGTAACCCCTCTAGCCGTCGCGGACCCACGTCTGCATCACACAAGTGTCCAGTTAAGACTTATGCACCATCCAAAAATATTTTTGTCTCATAATACAAAAATAAAAATAAAAATGAAATATTTAAAAACATTTTACTTATATCACCGTAGGCTATCCCTGGTGGAAGTGGCATATTTGGATCTCCTCTGAAGTCGATCCCTGCATAGAGATAGTCATCCAGAGTGATGACTTGTCGCCGCCACTAGAAGAAGAAATCCTTGTTGTAGGGTGTTGGCACCCTACCTTCCCTTTTTCGTCTCATGACCTCAGTCCACCGCCCCATGGCTGGATCGCGTGGTCCTCTAGGAAGAATCTCTATTCTAGGTCCCAGACCTAGAACTCGCTCGAAAAAGAAACTAAATAGAATAGAGACAAACTGGAAGTTTCATTTACTCCCTTCTTTGTGCTCTGTCAATTGACCTTTCATATTGGTCAGTATTGAGGTACACCAGTCATAGACAATGGGTCTTATACATTGTACTGCATAGAACATGAGAGACCTCGATGCTTGGTTCAATGAAGCCAAACCTGTGATCCCAATCAATACAAACACAATCATCTTCAGGCCGAGGTTATTTATTGCCCGGATAGGGAGTTGATTTCCCACCGTTGGAGTCCCTGCTACACAATGGGCATTGATGTACTCCTCGATCTTCATCCCACTCCATACTCCGCGTGACTTGAGGTTTACAAACTCTCCTCAGCATGATAGACCAGTCAAGAAGTAGATGTCCTCTACTTCAATCCTCAATGGTTGTCCATCAAGGATAAAGCTTTCGCTATTAGGGTCCCAGTAAGCCACCAACATCTCCAACAACCTCACTTGGGCCCTCATTCCTTTGAGAGCCCAAAACTTATACAAGCCACATATTTTTAAAGCCGCTTAAGACACTGAATCTCTATCCACAACTGCATCAACCTCCTCATGTTCTCTCCCTCTCCATTCAAGAACCATCCTGCAAAGGACAAATCAAATTTTGAGTTAGAACCCTTCATTTTTTTCATTTGTGTGCCTGTACGCAGCTTCCTTTGCATACAGTCGCGTTTAGGGCTCAATATATGCACCCTGTGGTTCACACATTGGTGTATACCTCCTCGTAGACACGACCTAAACAAAGCCAACCCGCGTACACCGAAATCTACATTTTACGCGCAATTAAAAAACTGGAACCTAATTCAGAAATGTAATCAACTGAATTTGAAGAAGATGAAAAGTAGAGTTACCTGGTCCAGAAGGTTCATGATTTCATTCCCTGATGCTCTCGCAATTGCAGTTTGAATCTTAGAGGTATTTTGGTCCAAGTTTCACTATTTGAGGAAAAATCAAAATGGTATAGTAATTTTTTATTTTATTACTATTTATAAGTTAATTTTACCCACTATAGTGCACAAAGTAGTCTAGGATTTAGTGCATTGGAATAGGATTTTGTGACTAAACTTATCCAAGGAAATTAAATCAACATGTGTCTGAGAAAGAGAGTTGAGAAATCCATTGCATAATTGGTAAAATTAGGAGGCTCTGCTCACACTAGAGTTAATCACGATGTCACACGAAGTTAGTGGAAGGGATATCCTCTGGATACTCGCCTGGCGTCGAAGATATTTCTGTGGATTTATTCATATCCGGGGATCTTGCTAGTGCCCATACCTCTGTGAGAGGCAGTGCTTTCAAGGTTTCAGGCTTTGCTACCCTGCCCATACGGTTATCCGGACTTACAACTGCTCGCATGTGCATCGGTTATACAACGGTTTATTAGTTGCTTGACTTAGGTATCTCATAGGTTACTTGCAGGAGTTATTCTGCTTGTACCCTAGGTCAAATAGGGGTTGGAAAACACAACCTTTATGGAGGATTACCTCTATGGGGGGGTCTGACCGACTGGTTGTTAAGCCCACGAGGGCCCCTATAACTGATTATGTTACCTCCAAACTTTAGCGGGGAGTCTTAGGTCCCTCTTAAACGAGACATACCTTCTTTAGCGAGGGAGGCCACTTTAGCCCGTTTGCATGCATATTAGACATTTGAATTTTTGGTATGCTCTTTGATTACTAATCAGCCTTAGGATATATATTTTTTACTTTTTAGAGTCATAAGTCATCGTGGAGTCGAACCAATATCCCCGCTAGTACCGTTGGTTGTTACAGTTACCATCGAATTTCGAGTTCTTGCCTTCTAAAAGGCGTAAAGTTATTAGGCATGGTACACACACATCCATCTTTCAGAGTTGTGGTTCCACAAGGATGAGTATTGAATTTAGTCTTCAGAACACTAGGAGCTCTTCGACTCACATACCCACTATAGTTAATGGCACCCCTTCGACTCCTGCAACCACTACAGTTGCAGCGTTGGAGGCACATATCGGTACTATGGCTCAGCCTATAGTTAATGCTTCATATCTTGCCTCGAACCCTTTTGGGGGTCTTGGTCATTCGTCGAGTTACAATGTTCAGTCCATCCCTATGGCTTATAATCCATTTTCTTATGGTATGCTTAACTTCACTTCATAGTTCTTCCATCACAGTTGTTGGCCCTATCACTGGCATTAGACTTGGGGGCACTACACCTCCTTACACTCCATTTCCATTTGGTGGTTCTCATATCCCTCAAATGAATCCTAATATAGGAAGTGTCCCTACTTTTAACCCCGAGTCTAATCCTTTTACGGTTGGATGGAACAACCAACATGGAGAACAAGTTTTGTCTTATATCCCTACCTACTCGGTGCCAATTCTGACCAATACTTTTGGCATGACGAATCCACTTCAATCCTTCGGTTTCCCACCCAGAGTAGGTCAGTCTTACCCTTTGGGAAACCCCCAACGTGGATCCAATCCGGTTGGGGGCAATTTTCATAACCCCCAACCTGGATCTAACCCGGTTAGGGGAAATTTTTATAATCCTCAACACCACCTTATACGAATCGGCTCGAAGGAGGGCCTTATAATCCCAGACAGGGCTATCATTTTTACCAGAATCCTGGATGGGCTACAGTTCTGCATGCACAATCTTTTGCGAGAGGTTGGGGCGAGATGTGGCAACCCCGTCTCCTTTTTCTGGCCACGCTTAATTTGCCAGATTCATCTAAGTTAATGAATGACCCTGTGAGTCATGATCTTACATGGGCCTTCATCCCCACCAAACTTCCTTCGGACATACCAAAGTTTGAAGGAAATAATGGAGAGGACCCCGGTGATGACATCACTACCTTTCACCTTTGGTGCTCATCGAATTCCCTTAATGACGATTATATTAGATTACGATTGTTTCAACGCACTCTCATTGGAGTTGTTGTGAAATGGTATATTGAGATACCTAGGGTGACATATGGGTCATTTAATCAATTGATGATGGTCTTTCTTAACCACTTTCAGTCGCCCATTTGTTATGATGTTGGCCTCGAAATTTCGTCGACTTTACGCCAGGATATTGCCACTCATATCTCGGATCATATCCAGGAGTGGCGTAGACGGAAGAGGTTGATTAAGACTCATATACCCCCATCCTTTCTTTTAGAATGGTACCTTAAGTCTTTGCACGCTCCTATCTCGAAGGACGTTGCTACTTCTGGGGTCACCACTAAAGAAGAAGCTATCTTTAGAGCCCAACAGTTAGATTTGATATATGCTCAGTCTGGGATGTTATATCACATACTTCCAGACGCACCATGATCAAGTTATGACCCTAGGCAAAAACCTAGACATCATGCCGATGACATTGAAGGCTCCGGCAATGTAAAATTCATAGACTCGGCGACAAGCTATTTGAAGACTTTGTCTCTAAACCAGTTTGTTGGAGGGCCAACTTTGTCTGTGTCTTCCAATCCCACTCATTCGGCGGATGTACATTCCATGCAATCATCTAAAAACCAAAATGGTGACCAACAACCAAGAGAGAATAAGAGGAAAGGTCAAAATAATCGTAAGGTTGAGAAAAATGGTAATAAACCCAATGACAATGATAATAATGGGAAGCCGAATAATAATGTTGGAGAGGGCAAGAAAGAGAAACATAAGGTGAAGTTTCCTTGTAATATTTGTATCGATGACCACCTTACGCATTTATGCCCCAAACTTGTGGAAGATGCAAGGCTTTTGAATCCATTCCCACATGACCAACACTTAGCCTCGAGCTCTTTGAACAGTGGAAATGCGGCCGGTGGGAGTCAAAATCTATTGTCGCAAGATCACGACAGTGTATGTATCAATATGGTTAATGTGAAAATCGATGTAGCCACTCGATCTTGAGATTATATCTCTTCGCAAGATAATTTTGGTCTAGAATCTCCCCCTCCTCTTCCGAAGACGAACTTATAGATTGAGAAACTAGAGCCGCCCAGAACTACTCTATTGTTGAGGACCTGGGCCAAACTCCTTGTGCGATGTCGGCTTTGGAGGTACTCCAGACGTGTCCTTCACATATGAATGCCTTACTCTCTACTTTAGGAGCTCTAGAACCCAGTGGCTCAAAAGCTATCAAGTTTGATGTCACGGATGTGAAGCCTCGCTTACCTTACCATGTGGCTTTCTGAATCCATGTGTAGTATGCCAAGTATACCATAAAATTGTGGTTGTTGATGAAGGTGTTGTCACCTATGTGATGTCCCTAGTCTGTTGGAAAGCTCTCAGTTCTTCGACTCTTTCCAAGTCATCGAACATGTTGACTGCATTTGACGGTCATTCATTTTGTCCTCATGGTATTCTCCTTGGTTTTTCGGTGCAGTTAGGTGGGAAGACGGTAGAGGTAGTTGATGCGCCTCTTGATTATAACCTGTTACTAGGTCGCAATTGGACCTATGCTATGGTCGTTGTCGTAACGTCTGTCTTCCGTATGCCTTGTTTTCCTCATCAAGGGAAGATCGTGACAATCGACAAATTATTCTTTGGTTACTCTAGTCTTAATGCATTTATTGGACTGTCGATCCATGTGATCGAGAATTCTCAGCCGACAACCGAGAATATCGGTGTCGGAATGTATTCTTCCTTTATGGGTAATTTCGACTTCTCGACGCTGAATCATCACGTTTACGCCATGTTTAGTAGGTCGGCTTTGACAGGGAGGTCCATTCCTTTCCACACTTCCTATTTTAGTGATCCATGGACCCTACTTTCCCTGACTTTATCATGTGAAGCTCAGTTGCATGCTGACATGGCCATGCCACTATCGAGAGTAGAGATTGTGTATCAAGCTATTCTTGACTCTTCCATCGATCCCAATCCTGTTACCTCGTCGACAGACGAGGAAGATCCTATTCTTAAGCCTATATGGGCCACCTCATTGTCTTGTTCACATGATTGCCTAGATGAGACTTTTCCTTCGGACGAATCCATCCTCGAAGCCATGAATAGTTTCGATAGACCTTGGGATGATATGCATCATCGATCTTATTTTCTCCCAAGTCTTGAACGAATAGAGAAAGATGAATTTCAATCTACTTTGAGTGAGATAGTTGGTCACATCGTAGTTCCACTTGATACACATGACATTTATGCTTGGTCATATGAAGAGATGTCAAGGATCGACCTTTGTATTGTCGAACATGAGATTAGAACTTATCCGGATGCTAAACTTGTTCGACAATGTGTTAGAGTTGTGAATCTTACGAAGGCCCCTGCTATTAAGGCTGAGGTGGAGAAACTACTTAACGTTGGCTTCATCTACCCAGTTCCCTTGACCGAATGGGTATCCAACCCCGTTCCCTTGAATAAAAAGCAAGGAACCATCCGTGTATGTATGGACTTTCGTGACCTGAATAAGGCTTGTCCTAAAGATAACTTTCCCACACCTTTCATGGATCAAATTCTCGATGAGTGTGTGGGAAGCGGAATATTTTCTTTTATGGATGAATTTTCAAGGTATAACCAAATCCAAATCAAACCTAAGGACCAACACAAGACGACATTTATTTGTCATTGGGGTACTTTTGCATACCGAAAAATGTCTTTCGGCCTTAAAAACGCCGAAACAACCTTCCAATGTGCCATGACTTTCGCTTTTCATGATCTTAAACACATAGTCGAAGCCTACTTTGATGATCTTGCCGCTCACTCTCGCAAAAGAGTGGATCATGTTAGGCACCTTCGTCTCATTTTTGAAATATTTTGTTACTATAGAATCTGGTTGAACCCTCACAAATGCATCTTTTGTGTTAAGTCTGGTCGTCTTTTGAGATTTTTAGTTTCCGAGACCATGATCATGGTAGATCCTCTTAAGGTTGAGGCAATACTTCAATTGCCTCCCCACGCATGATTAGACAACTTCAAGGTTTACAGAGGATAGCTAACTTTCTACATCGATTCATAGTGTATTATGCCAATATCACTAAGGGTTCATGTGACTCTTAAAAAAAGAGACCCCTTTTATCTGGGATGAGCGAGCCCATGAGTCTTTTGATGCTTTGAAGAAAGCCTTGGTATCGGCTTCTCTGTTGAAGTCTCCTGATTACAATAGAGAGCAATTAGTATGGTTCTAGTTCAGGAGGATGATGAACTCCATGAGTATGTCATCTACTATCTTAGTCAAAACTTAGTCGGTCCTGAGCTTAAGTACTCTCACGTTGATAAACTAGTTTTGGTTGTCATTCGTGCAGTCCAACGTTTATGTTACTATCTATTGCTTTGCAAAACTACTGTGGTTGTTGATGTCAATCCGTTTCAATACGTCCTTACCAGGCGTATCATAGGGGGGAAATATAATACACGGATTGTTTGATCTCGACTTCGCTTCAACAAAGTCCAATAAATCACTAGTCTTCACAGAGTTAATATCCACTTTTCCATGATTAGATGAGGATGTTGTCCATGTTGATTCGTTTGTGGACGAACACATTTTCCTTGTCTCGTCGTCTGACCCCTAGTATGGAGACATTGTTCTCTATCTTCAGACCTTGAAGTTCCCTCAACAACTCTCGTGAGATGATCGACGTCGTTTTAGATACCAAGCTAAGAAGTATACCATCATCGATGACACTTTGTATTACTAAGGAATAGAGTATATCTCGCGTCGTTGTTTAACTCACGAAGAGGTCAAGTCAGTCTTAATCATTTTCTTCTTTCTGGACTTCATCATGGATGATGTAATGCTTGATTTCAAATGTACTTTTAGTCTTGGAACACTGTGAAGTCTTCATGTAGATCTGAACAATAGAGTATATCATAGTTGGAAAGTTGAAACATATCCATGTGGCACTTCTTCTGTCATCATGAGATTTGATGTACTGAGTAGTCATCTTGATGTTATAGAAAATCTTCACCACACTTCTACTGTGCACTTTAGGTTCTACACCAAGTTATCTTCTTCTTATCTTCATACAGGAGTCTCCTTCTGGTATGCCTCAAAGTCTTGAGATTGCTCTTCATACGCTCTTTATTCAATTTCTCTGGAGAACATTCTTTGCATTCATCTGACATAGAACTCCAACTCATGGATGTTGCGGATGATATAATGACTCATGTAGTGATATGTCTGGTGTACTGGAACAAGTAATCATCATAGTCTTCTCCCTCCATCTGGGAGAACCTCTAGTTCTAGATCTTTCAATTCTTTTTTTCATAAGTCTTCTATACACAGTTCTTCATCACGACTTTCAGTTCTTCTGCTTGAYTGCTTTCATATTAGGCTRGTAATCTTGTGATTCTTGATGTAATGACTGGTTATTCTGGTTTCTCTTTCTTTCTTGGAATCCTCATGTTCTTCTTCATGTTTTTCTTTAGCTCTTGGATCCATGGAGTTTCTTATGGATTCCATACCCTAGAGATTCCACTTATTTCTTTCATAATAGGATCATGGATCTGGATGGACAACCAAGAATACTTTAAGGATTTTCTTCGAAGAGGTATTCTTATGCGGTTGAACTGAACACATGTTGTCTTTCATGGTTGCTACCATGGATATATACATTTCATCATCTTCAAAGGATCATAGGATTAGCTCCCTCCTAATCCTTGCTTCATGTAAGAGTGCATATAACCGGCTTCTTCTGTCTAACAGAGTCCACGCTTCCATCTGCATCCTTATTGTCTTTTGTAATATATAATTGGCTATCTTGTCTAACAAAGTCCATGCTTCTGTCTTGTTGTCTTCTACAAAACGTCATAAGTCTTTTTCCAATTTCCTCTCGATTGTTTGACTTCTTTTTGTCTTTGCTTCTACTAAGTTTCTTCATGATTGATTCGGCTTAATAGCTTCCACATGATTTGTATCTCATATTTTCATGTGTATTATCTAATGATATCTATTTCCATCTCGTTTATTCTTCCATAGGTATAGTTCTTCTTGGAACACATTATAGATATACAAGATATGTATTGAGACAATGCAAACAAGATATGTACAAGAAATAAGAAGAGTGTTGTTACCTTTTAGGAGAAGAAATCTCTTTCATCCTGCTTAGTCTTCTTTGTAGGTTCCCTTTCTTGGGCAACTGATGCTTCATGTTTCTCCTTCCTTTTCTTTATCTCGGAACAATGACTCTTGTAGTGACCATACCTTTGATAGCTGAAGCACTGTATTTCTGAAATATCTTTTCTTTGTTTTGGCTTCCTCCTTGAATCAAACTTTCTTTTGTTCCTGAAGTTATTGAATCTTGTTGTGAAGGCTTGATCATCGTACTTCTTTTGGGGTTTCTATTTTGTACTCATCCTTGACTCTTCTTGAGCACAGCAAGTCCAAAGTACTTCAAATGTCGAGTACTCCTTCCTTGTGTTCATGCTTGCAGCAAATGCATCCCATGTCTTGGGAAGACCATTGAGTACTATATTCACCAATTCCTTCTCTGAAGTGATCTCTTCAATATCTTGTAGTTGATCTCTTAACTAAGAGATTCTCACAAAGTATGATGTTATGTTGTCATCATCATTCATCTTCATGTCACAGAGCTCATTCTTCAGACTCATAACTTGTCCAATGTTTCTGACCGAGAAGAGATTTGTTAGGGCATCGTACATCTTCTTTGATGAGTCAAGGTGGGAGATGTAGGGTATCAAGTGGTATTTTATAGAATCCACTATGATACTCATGGCATTGATGTCAACATCTTTGAACTTCTCCATAGCTGCAATGTTCTGTGGTTCCTTCTCTTCTCCTTCTTCAAACTCTGGCTTCACAATCTTTCCTTTCACGATATCCAACACTTTATTCTTGGCAAGGATGAGGTCAATCATTGTCTTCCATGCTCTGAATTTAGAGGCTCCATCTAACTTGTTCTCAGACTTCATAGAGTTTGTCATGGCTGCTTGACTTGGTCAAACCCTAGATTTGACCAGAATTTCAAACTTCACGTCTTGGCTTAGTGTTTCTGCAACTGCTCCTGCTAGTAACCCTAGCTACAGTGTCTTGGAAGTTGCTTCTGCTAGTAACCCTAGTGGCATTTCCTCAACGAGCTCAATATCCTAGCGCTTATGCTTCCTTCCAGTGTTTAGACTGTCTGAAGAAGGTGTTGGCCCGTAACCTATTAGAATATAGAAGATGGTGTGCTCATTTTACCATTGATGATACCCTCGTCACCCAACCATAGGCCGAAGCCTCCCTTCGAGCACCTTAACCTTGACTGAGAATTACCTCGAAAGCAAACCCTAGGCTAGATATCCAAACAAGATGTAGTGCATATTCCTCCAAGGATAGCACACCAACAATAGTTGATCAGATACTCCAAACCCTAGCCAAGAGATAGTCCAAGCTCATACTGAAAACTAGCAGCCCTCCTCCACATGTGCGCACCAGACTGGGAACTACAGTGCGCACCAAACTGGGAACTGAAATTCTGAGATGTTGTCAAATGAGAACTGGCACCCTGTACTTATATTGGTTTTGCCAAATTTGTTGGGGCTGACTTCTCCTTCTAGATATGTGTATGTTGAGTATATTATTATTATTTTTGGCCAACTTCTTCTCTTGGAGGCTAATAACCTAATATAAATTATCTTCTTGAGCTGACAAGACTTCTAGGGTTATTAGCCAATTCATTAGAGTTTCTCTTGCTTCCCAGAGTCTCCTATTCTCGTCAGGTTCACACATGGAAGTAAATACCTCCCGCAACTACCATAATATTAACAATACTCATGTTCGTGATAGTGAAAACACTTCACTTTGGACAAATCCAACTTCTTTCCTTTAGACTCATATTTTGAATGGAATTTATTCCCCTTCCCTTTCCTTGCCTTGGCTGCCAAAGCACAATCTTTTTCATCATCATGCTTTGATGAAGAGCCATCTTCAGTGTTCCACCTGAACTCCTCCTGTGCTAGATCTAACCATAGTCGTTCATAATCTATCAATTTTTCCCTTCCATTGACAGAGTCTTGATAACTGTGCCAATTCTTGGGAAGTAGGAGAGCCAAGCTCACCAAATCATCATCAGCGACTGTTATTCCCACACTCCCCATCTCATCCCGACATTGGACAAACTTCATGAGATATTTTTTAATGGAGTCGCCCTTCTCCATCTTGATCTTCCTGAGTTTATCTTTAAGCGCCAATTTCCTATGGTCGTTGTTGTTTTGGAATAGATCCGTTGAAATCTTCCACATTGCATGTGGTGTGGATTTCCCATTGAGGCTTGAGACAATGTGGTCTCGTACTCCCTCCAACGAAATCCTCCTCGCCTTTTCCACTTTATTTTTCCATGAATCAAGATTTGCAGCGTCTGGAGCATCTAGCTTAGGAACATCTTTGTCAATGAATTCCTTCAAGCCATTGTCTTTGAGTACTGCCTCCATCCTGTCCTTCCAAGAAATATAGTTCAAGCTACCCTTGAGTGCATTCTCTAACCTCAAGCCATTGAAATCCATTTCGATCTTGAATCAGCTGTAGCACCAAGAAAGTCTTTCTGCAAATTCAAATTCCATCAAATCACAAACTCAACTTCTGCAATCTTCTACGCTTTGATACCATGTAGAAATTTCAATACAAATTATGTATTTCCTGTATTCTCCTGATTTGACAATTATATGCCACTATTAAATATAGAATCTCTTCTACTAATATTCTTGCAGAATTTAAAATATGATCGCCAATTGCAATATCAAGAAGAAAGATCAATTGCACATAACACAAATGTTTCACCAGGAAAGCATAAAGCTAAAAACCCCACTATCATATATTATGTATATCATGGATCATGAAACAATCTCATACAAAACTCTAATCCAAGATCTCGCAGTACAATACAATCATCTCACACTGTCATACAAAAATCAACAAATACATGTACCAATTCTCTGCCTCCAGACAACCTGCCTCCTCTGCGCAATCCCTGCTAATGGAAAACCTGCAAATGATTCGAATTCATCTTGCCTAGGATGCACATTGCTCATGGGCACATCCACTGTGTGTGTGATTGCATGAGTGCACTTCACTCAAATCACAACTGATAGCCAAACTGTCCCTTTCACCTGTTATCTCAACTGGGTCTCCACTGGATCTGACATGCATGTAGTTAACAGTGGTAAACCTTCAGTTACATGTGAGATCACTGATTGTGAATTAGTTAATAATTAATTCACTGAACTCTCACTAGTGTAAGTTCAGTTACAACTAGTACAACTGAGCTTAACTCACTTAACTGAGTTAAACTACTTTACAACTCACATAACTACACTTCTAACTCTGTTACAAATTCAAGTCACTTAGTTACAACTAATTTGACTTCCATGTCCCACCAATCAACCTTTGAACTCGAATTTCCTATAGCTAATTGATTTGTCATTTCAGTTAACTATTTCAAGTAATAATGAGATAATAGATTAATATTTATTGTCCAATTTATTTAAGGGAAAAATAAATTAGACACACATTTCTTGTTGACTTTTCAACAATCTGACCATTAATCTTATGTCCTAAAGTCATGGACACATATTTCCATGAAGTATTGGAATTCCACAAAACTCAACAAAAATTATTACAGGAAATGAGAGAAATAATTATAAAATCACTGAGGGTTTTTGAAACACCGAATTTGACACCTACAATAGAAGCAGACCTTGACATAAATAAAACCAACAATGAAGAATATTCGAACAAGGAAAATCATAAAGTCATTGGTTTTGTAAATGTCAAAGGCCAAGCCCGTGAGGCCTCAAAAAAACTTGAGAGTGGTGAATATTGTCAAGATATAAAGGAGAATGAAGATCAAGAGATTGAATTCAAGTCTGCCTTGAAAGAAGCAAGTGCATTTAAATCTCAAAATTATAGTGGAAGCAGAACCCCATATTTAAGTCAACATATTCATGGTAGCGAAAAATACGAAGAAATACCCAAACAATTTTTTTGCCCAATTTCAAACAGATTCATGCTAGATCCAGTTACAATTCTTGCATCTAATTTTATATATGATCGAGATTTTGTTAAAGAATTGCACCACCCAAAAGATGTGTATATTGATTTGATAATGAGAAAGGAAATGGAAGGAATTCATTGTGAGGCAGGAGCGATTATAGTAGAGGATACATTGTCTTTATTTCTTAAGAATCGACCGGCTACAAAAGAAATTATTAAGACAAACGATGACCTAGAATTCCTCAAACAACAAACCAGACATGTACAGGATGCAGATGCAGCTGCAAATTATCCATATGGCAATCATCAAAATGGAAAGGTTGGTATCATTAGAATGGAAAGGGACGCCCAACATTTTGTTAACACGAGCGCCTGGCCACATGGCCTTATCAGAAACACAGTATATACAATTGTTCAACCCGCCATTGACTACTTAGTTGCAAGCCTTCAAAATTCATCAATATGCCTAAGAATTGGTTGTTGGCTTGCATTCACGTAATAAGTTAAGAGGATATGACATGTCTGTATGATTCAGTACGACTGGAACCGTAAGGTGATGGGTGAGGATTATAAATCAATTATTAAAATAAAAAAAACTTAGGCTTAGCGTAAAAAAAAAACACTTTCATTATGCTTTGAGGACAAAGCATTCGTTAAGAGGGCGACAATGTAACAAACATAATAATATATAATTATATTATGAAATTATGTAAGGATGTGTCTTATCAAATAAAGATGACTCTTCATTTGAAAGTTCAAAGGGCACCTTGCCTACTATATAAGCAGGGCCCTCATTGTAAAATGGGACACTAAATTCAT
>ML780750.1:765681-783244 GCA_009831015.1 Picea engelmannii
CTTTAGTGTAGGCTAGGCTAGGCCAAGTAGCTTATGATAAGGTTGGATTGGCTAGAAGAGGGCCCGAGGGAGGGGAGGGGGGGAGTGTACGATGGCGGAAGGGTAGTGAAGATTGGGGTAGGGGGCTTAGGGTTGTTGTGTGGGGCATGGGGCGATGAGGGCCAAGAAGTGTGGCGATGGGGGCAAGGGAAGGGTGACCTAGGGGCCTTGGGGCACTAGGGAAGGGGTCCTAGGCCAAGGGTAGGGGGATTTATGTGTTGGGGAAGGGTGCCTTGGGGTGTGGGGGACAGGGGCCTAAGGGTGATAGGTTAGGGGGTCCTATGGTGCGAGGGAAGTGGCCATGGGACAAGGGTATGGATGATCGGATAAGAACAATGATATTGTGATGATGGGGGCCAAGGGGTATGGTATCTTAAGTCTTTTCATACTCCTATCTCGGAGGACGTTGCTACTTAAGGGTGTGAAAAATGGTAATACAAAAAAAAATGAAATATTTAAAAACATTTTACCTATGTCACCGTAGGCGGTCCCTGGTGGAAGTGGCATATCTGGATTTCCTCTTAAGTCGATCCCCGCATAGGGATAGTCATCCAGAGCGATGACTTGTCGACTCCACTAGAAGAAGAAATCCTCGTTGTAGGGTGTTGGCACCATACCTCCCCCTTGTCGTCTCATGACCTCGGTCCACCGCGCCATGGTTGGATCACGTAGTCCTCTAGGAAGAATCTCCATTCTAGGTCCCAGACCTCGAGCCCGCTCAAAAAGAAACTACATAGAATAGAGGCAAACCCAAAGTTTCGTTTACTCCCTTGTTTGTGTTATGTCAACTGACCTTTCATATTGGTCAGTAGTGAGGTACACCAATCATAAATAGTGGGTCTAATACACTGTACTGCATATAACATAAGTGACCTCGATGCCTGATGCAATGAAACCAAACCTATGATCCCCATCAATACAAACATGATGATCTTCATGTCAAGGTTATTTATTGCCCAGATAGGGAGTTGATTTCTCACTTTTGGAGTCCCTACTACACAGTGGGCATCGATGTACTCCTCAATCTTCATCTCACTCCCAGCTCCGCGTGACTTGAGGTTTATAACCTCTCTTTGGTTTGATAGACCAATCAAGAAGTAGATGTCCTCTACTTCGATCCTCGATGGTTGTCCATCGAGGATAAAGTTTGAGAGCCCAAAACTTATACAAGCCACATCTTTTTAGAGCCGCTTAAGCCACCAGATCTCTATCCACAGCTGCATCAATCTCCTCATGTTCTCTCTCTGTCCATTCAAGAACCATCCTTTATGGAGGATTACCTCTCCTGGGGGGTTTGACCTTTCACCTTTGGTGCTCATTGAATTCCCTTAATGACAATTCTATTAGATTATGATTGTTTCAACGCACTCTCATTGGAGTTGTTGCACAATGGTATATTGAGCTACCTAGGGGGACATATGGGTCATTTAATCAGTTGGTGATAGTCTTTCTTAACCACTTTTAGTTGCCCATTCATTATCATGATGGCCTCGACCTTTTATCGACTTTACGCCAGGATACCACCACTCATATCTCGCATCATATCCAAGAGTGGCATAGATGGAAGAGATTGATTAAGACTCCTATACCCCCATCCTTTATTTTAGAATGGTTCCTTAAGTCTTTGCATGCTCCTATCACGAAGGACGTTGCTACTTCCAGGGTCACCACTGAAGAAGAAACTATCTTTAGAGCCCAACAATTAGATTTGATATATGCTCAGTCTGGGATGTTATATCACCTGCTTTTAGATGCACCGAGGTCAAGTTACGACCCCAGGAAAAAACTTGGATCTCATGCCAATGACATCGTAGGCTCAGCCAATGTAAAGTCCGCAGACTCGGCGACAAGCCACTTGAAGACTTTGTCTCTAAACCAGTCTATTGGAGGGCCAACTTTGTCTGTGTCTTCCAATCCCACTTAGTCGGTGGATGTACATTCTTTGCAATCGTCGAAAAACCCAAATGGTGAATAGCAACCAGGAGGGAATAAAAGTAAAGGTCGAAATAATCGTATGGATCTCGATCCCGATCTTGTTACCTCGTCGAAGGATGAGAAGTATCCTATTCTTAGGCCTATATGAGCCACCTCGTTGTCTTGTTCTCATGATTTCCTAGATGAGATTTTTCCTTTGGACGAAGCCATCCTCAGAGCCATGAATGGTTCCGATAGACCTTGGGATGATATGCATCATCGATCTTATTTTCTTCCAAGTATTGAAAGTGTCAAGCAAGATGATTGTCGGTCTACTTTGACTGAGATAGTCCTCACCTATTCATTATTGTCGGTCCCTTCACTAAGATGTCAACGAAGACTTTGGTCTACCTAGGATTCGCAGACGGAGCCAGTCATCATACATGGAACTTCGCTTCCACCGCTTGCGTGGTTTACTCACCTGAGGATCAGTTGGTGTCTTCAGGTGGCATATCCCTAGGGCCATCCACGAATAATGTGGTCGAATATAGCCTCGTCATAGAGCTTTTGCGCGATGCTATCTCACATGGTATTCGCTCTTTAGAGGTTCACCTGGATTCTCAGTCAATAGTATGTCAGTTGAATGGTCATTACCATGTGCATGATCCTACTTTACTCTGACAATTCCTACGGGTACGTCTTTTAGAACGATAGTTTGATTTAATCACATATTATCACATTCCAAGGAGTGATAATCATGTATCTAATGCCTATGTTAATTACATTTTAGATTGACATTTGTCACATTTCTAAAGAAAAGATAACCATCACATCAATGTACACATTGTAAAACATAAGTAAATCTGAAGATCTTTTTTTATATATTTCAAAAAATATAGTGTTTGTATTACAAAATTGGGGCTAAAACCCTCAATACACATATACAGTCGGTATACAGATCCCATGACATCTACGCCTGTGGCGCCGGATGTGTGTTATGGTAACAAACCACGATGTTTTCGAGACGTCGAAAGAGTCATACCCATGCTCTAGGTACACCAACCATCTATCGCTTGTTAAGAACTTGAATAGATCTACAAATATAATCACCACAAATACTGAATACACAATAGATCCACAGACCAATATAGAAGAACAATATGCAGAATCTTTTTTATTACTATCAAACCCTTGAGGTAGAACAACACCATACAATGGATCATATTATGGAAGGGATCATCTCCTGTTCACTTGCCTCTTCGAGGGGGCTTCCTCCTAATGAGCTTCAACTCCAAACACAATGTTTCTCTTCATATCCCATTACATTGCTTGAACCCCTTCATATAATACTACCATCACCTAAGAACATTCTAGAGGAGGAATCTTCTAAAAGTAGAACCTTCTAAGAAGTCCTCTTACATTTATTATATCTAATTATTCATTTATTATATCTAACTACCATAGTGGGCCTTATTTAATAATATAGTGGACCTAGTCCACCTTACATTGAATGACCTCCACTATTATCACTATGGGCCCTCTGCGCCCCACTACCTCTCTAGCTACTTTACATTCCATCATCCTTATGAAAGCGTTATCTTCAATGTTTGATGTACAACCATATACCAGGGTCCCATGGATAAGTGTGGACCACAACGCTGAAGTAGATCAGAGAACCATGGTCCCATTGAGAAATGAAAGCCACCATGTTGAAGTAGTCCAACCGCCATTGTAAACCAGGGTCTCATGTCTAATTTCTCATGTGAACACCACATGGAAGATATCGGCACCCGATAACCAACTGAAAATGATGCTTCAAAGACTGACATCTGTCATGTGGATCCAAATAAAAAGATTCATCTACATAGTGGAAAATGGTCGTAGGAGAATCTAGAAGGAATAATATCACTGTAGAATATGCAGGATAGACGCTGGTAATAATCATTGGCTCCCAGTTTGTCATATTGATACTCTCTACAGAAGGTGGATTAGAGTTATCAAATAAAATATGAAAGTGGTTGTCATCCCAGAAATGACAACTATCCATATACCAATCAGCACAATCAGCCTCCAAATCATATCAAGCATATATTTCATGATTATATTCGTCCCTGATGTCCACCATAAGAAATCTCTCCTGCATGTTATCCAATGAATCTTGAATACTATGAAAACTATTATTGAGGTAGTTTGTGAGGCCATGCAATCTAGCGTCCAATGTGTCATACAATTGAGATTTGAATGCTTCAGTGATTTGTAGAATTTATTTAAGGGTTTGAGAGGAAATAACCATCTGAGCACCCTATTAACTCTTCAGTCCTGCATATGTCATGAAAAAACCCCAAAAATAGAACAATAAGTTATGGCATAAAATCGCGGCTTTTTCTAGAAAACCCTAAAAAACTGTTGAATTTAAAATGCTCATAACTTCACTTCTTGGTCTCTATTTCGGCTGATTTTTTTTTTTTAAATTGGGTGAAATTGTGAGCGGAACTCATATGTATAATTTGTTTGGGCAAATTCGACATCCAGCTGCTACAAAAATATTAAAATAATAAATAAATAACCGAACTCTGGTGTTTTTCTGAGAGGAACTCAGATCTACAATTTGTTTCTGCAAATTTTGCACAGAAATATACCGAAAATTTCTGGAATGTCGTGCCCTCTTTTTTCTTCTCCGAAAAAAAAATCTGCAAAAATAAAAAATATTTGCCCTTAATGTATGCCAAGGAAAATGCTCTGATACCACTTGTTAAGAACCTAAATAGATCTACAAATATAATCACCACAAATACTTAATACACAATATATCCCCATAGCAATATAGAATAACAATATATAAAATCATTTTTATTACTATCAAACCCTAGAGGTAGAACAACACCATACAATGGATCCTATTATGGAAGAGATCATCTCATGTTTACTTGTTTCTTCGAGGGGGTTTCCTCCTAATGAGATTTAGCTCCAAACACAATGTTTCTCTTCATATCCCATTACATTGCTTGAACCCCTTTATATAATACTACCATCCCATTACATTGCTTGAACATTCTAGAGGAGAAATCTTCCAGAAGTAGAGCCTTCTAGGAAGTCCTCTTACATTTATTATATCTAATTACCCATTTATTATATATAATTATCCATTTATAATATCTAACTACCATAGTGGGTCTTATTTAATAATATAGTGGACATAGTCCACCTTACATTGAATGGACCCCACTATTATCACTACGGACCCTCTGCCCCGCCCCCCACTACCTCTCTAATTATCTTACATCGCTACATGACTTCGGGTAGATCCTCTACCTAAACCATTGGAATCCTCTGAGTCAAACGAGACAGGTTTCCCTACACGTTCTGTAGGACTCTCTCGGTTTCTCCTCCCACCGCCTCATCACCCCATTCCTCTATCGATGTCGAGGTAACCCATCCGGCTGTCGCAAACCCACATCTGCATCACACAAGTGTCCAATGAAGACTTAAGCACCATTCAAAAATATTTTTGTCTCATAATACAAAAATACAAAAAAAAATGAAATATTTAAAAACATTTTACCTATGTCACTGTAGGCGGTCCCTTGTGGAAGTGGCATATCTGGATTTCCTCTAAAGTCGATCCCCGCATAGGGATAGTCATCCAGAGCGATGACTTGTCGACGCCACTAGAAGAATAAATCCTCGTTGTAGGGTGTTGGCACCATACCTCCCCCTTCTCATCTCATGACCTCGGTCCACCGTGCCATGGTTGGATCGTGTAGTCCTCTAGGAAGAATCTCCATTCTAGGTTCTAGACCTGGAACGCGCTCGAAAAGAAACTATATAGAATAGAGGCAAACCCAAAGTTTTGTTTACTCCTTTGTTTGCGCTATGTCAACTGACCTTTCATATTGGTCAGTAGTGAGGTACACCAGTCATAGATAGTGGGTCTCATACACTGTATTGCATAGAACATGAGCAGCCTCGATGCCTAATGCAACGAAGTTGAACCTATGATCCTCGTCAATACAAACACGATGATCTTCATACCGATGTTATTTATTGCCCAGATAGGGAGTTGATTTCTCACTTTTGGAGTCCCTGCTACACGGTGGGCATCGATGTACTCATAGATCTTCGTCTCACTCCCTGCTCCATGTGACTTGAGATTTACAACATCTCTTTGGTGTTGTAGACCAGTTAAGAAGTAGATGTCCTCTACTTCGATCCTTAATGGTTGTCCATCGAGGATAAAGTTTTCGCTATCAGGGTCTCAGTAACCCACCAACATCTCCAACAACCTCACTTGGGCCCTCATTCCTTTGAGAGCCCAAAACTTATACAAGCCACATCTTTTTAGAGCCACTTAAGCCACCAGATCTCTATCCACAGCTGCATCAATCTCCTCGTGTTCTCTCTCTCTCCATTGAAGAACCATCCTGCAAAGGACAAATCAAATTTTGAGTTAGAACCCTTCATTTTGGTCATTTGTGTGTCTGTACGCAGCTTCCTTTGCATATAGTCATGTGTAGGGCTCAATACCCCCCGTGGTTCACACCGTGGTGTATACCTCGTCGTATACACGACCTAAACAAAGCCAACCCGCGTACACTGAAATCTACATTTTATGCGCAATTAAAAAACTCGAACCTAATTCAAAAATGTAATCCACTGAATTTGAAGAGGATGAGAAGTAGAGATACCTAATCCACTGAATGTAATCGTCGTTTGAATCTTGGAGGTATTTTGGTCGAAATTGCACTATTTGAGGAAAAATCAAAATGGTATAGTAATTTTTTATTTTATTACTATTTATAAGCTATTTTTACCCACTATAGTGCACAAACTAATCTAGGATTTAGTGCATTGGAATATGTTTTTTTGAGTAAACTTCTTCAAGGAAAGTAAATCAACATATGTGTCTAAGAAAGGGAGTTGAGAAGGCCATTGTATAATTGGTAAGATTAGGAGGCTCCGCTCACAACGGAGTTGATCATGAGGTCACACAAAGTTAGTGGAAGGGATATCCTTTGAATACTCACCTAGCATTAGAGATATTTATGTGGATTTATTCGTATCTGGGGATCTTACTAGTGCCCATACCTCTTTGAGAGGCGGTGCTTTCAAGGTTTTGGGCTTTGTTACCCTGCCCATACGGTTATCCAGACTTACGACTGCTCACTTGTGCATCAGTTATACAATGGTTTATTAGTTGCTTGACTTAGGTATCTCATAGGTTACTTGCAAGGGTTATTCTGCTTGTACCCTGGGTCAAATAAGGGTTGGACAACACACAACCTTTATGGAGGATTACCTCTCCTGGGGGTTTGACCGACTAGTTGGTAAGCCCACGAGGGCCCCTATAACTGATTATGTTACCTCCAAACTTTAGCGGGGAGTCTCAGGTCCCTCTTGGATGAGACATACCTTCTTTAGCGAGGGAGGGCACTCAGCCACTTTAGTCTGTTTGCATGCATATTGGTCATTTGACTTTTTGGTATGCTCTTTGACTACTAATCGGCCTTAAGATATATATTTTTTATTTTGTGGAGTCATAAGTCGTCGTGGAGTGGGACCAGTATCCTCGTCAGTCCCGTTGGTTGTTATTAGGCATGGTACACACACATCCACCTTTTAGACTTGTGGTTCCACAAGGATGAGTATTGAATCTAGTCTTCAGAACACTGGGAGCTCTTCGACTCCCATACCCACTATAATTAATGGCACCCGTTCGACTCCTGCAACCACTACAATTGCACCGTCGGAAGCACATACCAGTATTATGGCTCAACCTGTAGTTAATGCTTCATCTCTTGCCTCGAACACTTTTGGGGGTCTTGGTCATTCGTCGGGTTACAATGTTCAGTCCATCCCTATGGCTTCTAGTCCATTTTCTTAAGGTATCCCTAACTTCACTTCGTAATTCTGCCATCCCAGCTGTTGGCCCTAACACTAGCATTGGACTTGGGGGAACTACACCTCCCTACACTCCATTTTCATTTGGTGGTTCTCATATCCCTCAAACGAAGGAAGTGTCCCTGCCTTTAACCCTAGGTCTAATCCTTTTACGGCTGGATGGAACAACCAACCTGGCGGACAAGTTCCGTCCTATATCCCTACCTCCTAGGTGTCGATTCCAGCCAATACTTTTGGCATGACAAATCCACTTCACTCCTTCAAATTCTTGCCCAGAGGAGTTCAGTCTTACCCTTTGGGGAACCCCCAACCTAGATCCAATCCAGTTGGGGAAAATTTTCATAACCCCCAACCCAGTTCTAACCCAGTGGGGGGAATTTTTATAATCCTCAACAGAACATTCCTAATGATGCCCAACCCACCTTATACAAATCAACCCAGAGGAGGGCCTTATAATCCCATACAGGGCTATGGTTCTTACCAGAATCTTGGATGGGCTGCAGTTCCCCACGTACAATCTTTTGCGGGAGGTTGGGGCCGAATGTGGCAACCCCGTCTCCTTTTTTTGGCCAAGCTTAATTTGCCAGATTTGTCTAAGTTAATGAACGACCCTGTGAGTCATGATCTTACATGGCCCCCCGTCCCCACCAAACTTCTTTCGAACATCCCAAAGTTTGAAGGCAAGAATGGAGAGGACCCTGGTGATTATGTCATTACCTTTCACCTTTGGTGCTCATCGAACTCCCTTAATGACGATTCTATTAAATTACAATTGTTTCAACACACTCACATTGGAGTTGTTGCGCATTAGTATATTGAGCTACTTAGGGGGACATATGGGTCATTTAATTAGTTGGCGATGGTCTTTCTTAACCACTTTTAGTTGTCCATTCATTATCATGCTGACCTCGAACGTTTGTCGACTTTACGCCAGGATACCACTACTCATATCTCGGATCATATCCAATAGTGGCATAGATGGAAGAGGTTGATTAAGACTCATATTCCCCTATCCTTCCTTTTAGAATGGTTCCTTAAGTCTTTGCACGCTCCTATCTCGAAGGACGTTGCTACTTCCAGGGTCACCACTAAAGAAGAAGCTATCTTTAGAGCCCATCAGTTAGATTTGATATATGCTCAGTCTAGGATGTTATATAACCTGTTTCTAGATGCACTGCGGTCAAGTTATGACCCCATGTAAAAACCCCGACCTCATGCTGATGACATTGTAGGTTCCGCCAATGTAAATTCCGCAGACTTGGCAACAAGCCACTTGAAGACTTTGTCTCTAAACCAGTCTGATGGAGGGCCAACTTTGTCTGTGTCTTCCAATCCCACTCAGTTGGTGGATGTACATTCCGTCCAATCGGCAAAAAACCCAAATGGTGACCAACAACCAGGAGAGAATAAAAGGAAAGGTCGAAATAATCGTAAGGGTGAGAAAAATGGTAATCAACCCAAGGACAATGATAATAATGGGAAGTCAAATAATAATGTTGGAGAGGGCAAAAAAGAGAAACGTAAGGTGAAGTTTCCTTGTAAACTTTGTACCGATGACCACCTTACACATTTATGCCCCAAACTTGCAGAAGCTGTGAGGCTTTTGAATCTACTGCCCACCGTGCGGACGAATCCATTCCCACATAACCAACACTTAGCCTTGAGCTCTTTGAACGATGGAAATGCAGTCGATGAGAGTCAAAACCCACCATCGCAAGATGACAACCGTGTATGTATCAATATGGTCGATGCAAAAATCGATGTAGCGACTCGATCTCGAGATTATAGCTCTTCGCAAGGTAATTCTGGTCTAAAAGCTTCCCCTCCTCCTCCGAAGACAAACTTACAGATTGAGAAACCAGAGCCACCACCTCGTATTCTGAAAGGAGTACTTAAGCGCTCTACCCACAATCCTAATGCTAGAGCTACCCATAACTACTTTATTTTTGAGGACCTGACCCAAACCCCTTGTACGATGTCAGCTTTGAAGGTACTCTAGACGTGTCCTTCACAGAGGAATGCCTTACTCTCTGCTTTAGTAGCTCTAGAACCCAGTGGCTCAAAAGATATCAAGTTTGATGTCACGGATGTGAAGCCTCGATTACCTTACCATGTGGCTTTCTGAATCCACGTGGAGTATTCCAAGTATACCATCAAACATGCGGTTGTTGATGAAGGTACTTCCACCTGCGTGATGTCATTGGTCTGTTGGAAAGCTCTCGGTTCTCCCACTTTTTCCAAGTCATCGAACATGTTGACTGCATTTGACGGTCATTCGTTCTGCCTTCATGGTATTCTCCCTGCCTTTCCAGTCCAGTTAGGTAGAAAGACAGTAGAGGTGGAGGTAGAGGTAGTTGATGCGCCTCTTGATTATGACCTGTTACTAGGTCGCAATTGGACCTATGCTATGGTCATTGTCGTATTGTCCGTCTTTCGTATGCTTTGTTTTCCCCATCAAGGGAAGATCGTGACAATTGACCAGTTATCCTTTAGGTACTCTAGTTCTAATGCATTTGTTCGACAATTCTCAACCGACAACTGAGAATATCGGTGTCGGAATGTATTCTTCCCTTATGGGTACTTTCGACTTCTCGGCACTGAATCTCCACGTTTATGCCATGTCTAGTGGGTCTTCTTCGATAGGGAGGTCCATTCCTTTTCGCAATTCCTATTTTAGTGATCCATGGACCCTACCTTCCTCGACTTCTTTGTGTGAAGGTTAGCCGCATGCTGTCATTGCCATGCCACTATCGACAACATAGATTGTGTATCAAGTTGTTCTTAACTCTTCCGTTGATCCTGATCCTGTTACCTCGCCGATGGACCAGGAGGATCATGTTCTTAGGCCTATATGGGCCACCTCATTGTCTTGTTCACTTAATTGCCTAGATGAGAATTTGACTTCGGATGAAGCCATCCTCGAAGCCATGAATGTTTCTGATAGACCTTGGGATGATATGCATCATCAATCTTGTTTTCTCCAAAGTCTTGAAAGAATCGAGTAAGATGACTTTCGGTCTACTTTGAGTGAGATAGTCGATCACGTCGTAGTTCCACTTGATATGCACGTCATTTATTCCCAAGGAAACATGGCGAGTATTTCGCCTACCGTCTCGATCGATATCTCTCGTACCCCTGGCAAGGTTGAAAACATAAATATAGGTGCAGATTGTTCACCAGAAGAAATTCTGATATACACCGAACTCTTCAAAGAATTTTGAGATGTGTTTGCTTGTTCATATGAAGAGATGCCAGTGATCGACCCTCGTATTGTCAAACGTGAGATTAGAACTTATCCGGATGCCAAATCTGTTTGACAACGTCCTAAAGCTGTGAATCCTAGGAAGGCCCCTGCTATTAAGGCAGAGGTGGAGAAGCTACTTAAATCTGGCTTCATCTACCCAGTTCTCTTGACCAAATGGGTATCCAACCTCGTTCCCGTGAATCAAAAGGCAAGGAACCATTTATGTATGTATGGAATTTCACGTCCTGAACAAGGCTTGTCCTAAAGATAACTTTTCAACACCTTTCATCGACCAGATTCTCGATGAGTATGAGGGAAGCAAGATATTTTCTTTTATAGACGAATTTTCAGGGTATAACCAGATCCAAATCAAACCTAAGGATCAACACAAGACAACATTTATTTGTCCTTGGGGTAGTTTTACATAACGAAAAATGTCTTTCAGCCTTAAAAACGTTGAACCAACCTTCCAATGTGCCATGACTTTCACTTTTCATGATCCTAAGCACATAGTCAAAGCCTACCTTGATGATCTTACTGCTCACTCTCACAAGAGAGTGGATCATGTTAGGCACCTTCTGCTCATTTTTGAAATATTATGTTACTGTAGAAAGATTAATTTAGTTTTACCCACTATAGTGCACAAACTAGTCTAGGATTTAGTGCATTGGAATAGGATTTTGTGACTAAACTTCTCCAAGGAAATTAAATCAACATGTGTCTGAGAAAGGGAGTTGAGAAGTCCATTGTATAATTGGTAAGATCGGGAGGCTCCGCTCACACCAGAGTTAATCACGATGTCACACGAAGTTAGTGGAAGGGATATCCTCCGGATACTCGCCTGGCATCGGAGATATTTCTGTGGATTTATTCATATCTAGGGATCTTGCTAGTGCCCATACCTCTGTGAGAGGTGCTGCTTTCAAGGTTTCGGGATTTGCTACCCTTCCCATACGGTTATTCGGACTTACGAATGCTCGCATGTGTATCGGTTATACAATGGTTTATTAGTTGCTTGACTTAGGTATCTCATAGGTTACTTGCAGGGGTTATTCTGCTTGTACCCTGGGTCAAATAGGGGTTGGACAACACAACCTTTATGGAGGATTACCTCTACGGGCGAGTTTGACCGACTGGTTGTTAAGCCGACGAGGGCCCCTATAACTGATTATGTTACCTCCAAACTTTAGCAGGGAGTCTCAAGTCCCTCTTATATGAGACATACCTTCTTTAGCAAGGGAGGCCACTCAGCCACTTTAGCCCATTTGCATGCATATTGGTCGTTTGACTTTTTGGTATGCTCTTTGATTACTAATCGGCCTTAGGATATATATTTTTTTATTTTGTAGAGTCATAAGTCATCGTGGAGTCGAGCCAATATCCCCGTTGGTATCATCGGTTGCTACAGTTACCATCAAATTTCGAGTTCTTGCCTTCTAAAAGGCGTAAAGTTATTGGGCATGGTACACACACATCCACCTTTCATAGTTGTGGTTCCACAAGGATGAGTATTGAATTTAGTCTTCAGAACACTGTGAGCTATTTGACTCCCATACCCACTATAGGTAATGGCACCCCTTCGACTCCTGCAACCACTATAGTTGCAGTGCTGGAGGCACATATCGATACTATAGCTCAGCCTATATTTAATGCTTCATATCTTGCCTCGAACCCTTTTGGGGGTCTTGGTCATTCGTCGGGTTACAATGTTCAGTCCATCCCTATGGCTTCGAATCCATTTTCTTATGGTATGCCTAACTTCACTTCGTAGTTCTACCATCACAGTTGTTGGTCCTAACACTAGCATTGGACTTGGGGGCACTACACCTCCTTACACTCCATTTCCATTTGGTGGTTCTCATATCCCTCAAACGAATCCTAATATAGGAAGTGTCCCTGCTTTTAACCCCGGGTCTAATCCTTTTACGGCTGGATGGAACAACCAACATGGCGAACAAGTTTCGTCCTATATCCCTACCTACTCGGTGTTGATTCCAACCAATACTTTTGGCATGACGAATCCACTTCAATCCTTTGGGTTCCCGCCCGGAGCATGTCAGTCTTACCCTTTGGGAAACCCCCAATGCGGATCCAATCCGGTTGGGGGAAATTTTCATAACTCCCAACCCGTATCTAACCTAGTTGGGGGCAATTTTTATAATCCTCAACACCACCTTATACGAATCGGCCCAGAGGAGGGCCTTATAATCACGGACAGGGCTATGGTTCTTAACAGAATACTGGATGGCCTGCAGTTATGCACGCACAATCTTTCGCGGGAGGTTGGGGCGAGATGTGGCAACCCCATCTCCTTTTTCTGGCCACGCTTAATTTGCCAGATTCATTTGAGTTAATGAAAGACCCCGTGAGTCATGATCTTACATGGGCCCTCGTCTCCACCAAACTTCCTTCGGACATCCCAAAGTTTGAATAAAAGAATGGAGAGGACCCTGGTGATGACAACACTACCTTTCACCTTTGGTGCTCATTGAATTCCCTTAATGACGATTCTATTAGATTACGATTGTTTTAACGCACTCTCATTGGAGTTGTTGCGCAATGGTATATTGAGCTACCTAGGGTGACATATGGGTCATTTAATCAGTTGGTGATGGTCTTTCTTAACCACTTTCAGTCACCCATTCGTTATGATGTTGGCCTTGAACTTTTGTCGACTTTACACCAGGATACTGCCACTCATATCTCAGATCATATCCAGCAATGGCGTAGATGGAAGATGTTGATTAAGACCCATATACCCGCGTCCTTTCTTTTAGAATGGTACCTTAAGTCTTTGCACACTCCTATCTCGAAGGACGTTGCTACTTCTGGGGTCACCACTGAAGAAGAAGCTATCTTTAGAGCCCAACAGTTAGATTTGATATATGCTTAGTCTGGGATGTTATATCACCTACTTCCAGATGCACCGCGGTCAAGTTATGACCCTAGGAAAAAACCCGGACATCATTTCGATGAAATTGAAGGCTCCGCCAATGTAAAATCCGTAGACTCGGCGACAAGCCATTTGAAGACTTTGTCTCTAAACTGGTGTGTTGGAGGGCCAACTTCGTCTGTGTCTTCCAATCCCACTCAGTCGGCAGATGTACATTCCGTGCAATCGTCTAAAATCCCAGATGGTGACCAACAACCAGGAGAGAATAAGAGGAAAGGTTGAAATAATCATAAGGGTGAGAAAAATGGTAATAAACCCAATGACAATGATAATAATGGGAAGCCGAATAATAATGATGGAGAGGGCAAGAAAGAGAAACGTAAGGTGAAGTTTCCTTGTAAAGTTTGTATCGATGACCACCTTACGCATTTATGCCCCAAACTTGTGGAAGCTGCAAGGCTTTTGAATCCATTCCCACATAACCAACACTTAGCCTCGAGCTCTTTAAACAGTGGAAATGCGACCAATGGGAGTCAAAATCTATCGTCGCAAGATGACGACAGTGTATGTATCAATATGGTCGATGTGAAAATCGATGTAGCCACTCGATCTCGAGATTATATCTCTTCGCAAGCTAATTTTGGTCTAGAATATCGCCCTCCTCCTCCGAAGACAAACTTACAGATTGAGAAACTAGAGCCGCCCATAACTACTCTATTGTTGAGGACCTGGGCCAAACTCCTTGTGCGATGTCAGCTTTGGAGGTACTCCAGACGTGTCTTTCACAGATGAATGCCTTCCTCTCTGCTTTAGGAGCTCTAGAACCCAGTGGCTCAAAAGCTATCAAGTTTGATGTCACGGATGTGAAGCCTCGCTTACCTTACCATGTGGCTTTCTGATTGCACGTGCAGTATTCCAAGTATACCATCAAACATGTGGTTGTTGATAAAGGTGTTGCCACCTGCGTGATGTCGTTGGTCTGTTGGAAAGCTCTCCATTCTCCGACTCTTTCCAAGTCATCGAACATGTTGACTACATTTGACGGTCATTCATTCTGTCCTCGTGGTATTCTCCCTACTTTTCCAGTGCAGTTAGATGGGAAGACTGTAGAGGTAGTTGATGCGCCTCTTGATTATAACCTTGTTGGAAAATATTTAACAGATAGTGAATGCTTGTCATTGATGGCAAGTACAACAATGAAGATGGCATGAGTACAGAAAGTATGTAATAGATGGGCATTATGAGAAGACGCTGCAGAAAAGATTCGAATAAGCTCAGAAGAGATAGTGCAGAGGATTGTTGGAAAGAATAATGATGGTAAAGATCAGCATGATCAGCAGCGCAGTGATAATGGGGGAGGAGCAGCAACAATGATCGTTGGATCAACAATTCAGAATTTTCGATGACTGTCAGATTTCAATGTAGACAAGAAGAGCGTGCAGATATGGAGGATAGATCTCGGGTGTTAGATCCGAGCACGAGGATCGACCATCGTAGGATACAGGAGAATCTGCACGATCTTTAAAAGTACAAGGTGAAGTGAGTTCGCGAAATCTCGAAATCCCGATGCAGACACAATGAAGACTTGTGAAATCACGAAAAGATCTTGATTGTCAATACACCAAAAGATGTGGACCGTTGATCTAAGTTCCATTTCGGAGTTTCACCTATCGCGACTTGGAGTGACAAGAACCTCCATCGAAGGAATTGCGAGATGCGTATTCACGATAAGATTTGGACCGTAGATTCATCGAGATGGTGAACCGTTGATCTAAGCTCCATTTCGAAGTTTCGCCTATCGCAACTTGGAGTGACAAGAACCTCCATCTAAGGAATCGCGAGATGTGAATTCACGATGAGATATGGACCGTAGATTCATTGAGATCGTGGACCGTTAATCCCATGCCATTTCAGAGTTTCGCGAATCGCGACTTGAAGAGGCAAGAAACATAACCACCGAAATCGCGATATAATCGCAGCTATTAGATCAAGATTTGATCTGGACCGTTGATCCAACTCCTTTTCAGAGTTTCGCAAATTGTGACTTGGAGAGGCAAGAAACATAACCACAAGAACGCTAAAATTGCGATATGCGAAATCGCGATATGATCTGAACCATTGAATTAAGATCAGATCTGGACCGTCGATCATAGGACAAGTCACTGACTTGGATTCAATGGAGCATGGTGTGGAAACTCGCAAGATGTGAGATCGCTATAAGATCTGGACCATCGGATCTATGGAGATCTTAATCGTCGATCAGACTCGATGAAGTTTATAAACTCACAAAATATGAAGCACCTTTTGGCACAGCCTATGGTCATCATCGGTGGTCACGAGAAGGGAAGGAGTCAGTTCAGATAATCTCCATTTCGGGGTTTCGGGGATCGCGACTTGGAGAGTCGAGATGTCTCATCTCTAGATTCATGAAATGCGAATTCGCGAAAAGCACTTTATGCATAAGCGCTTGGTCATGGCCATGGTCATATAGAGGAAGGAGCTAGCACAGAAAAGATTTGTATCAGAGTTTCGGAGATCATGACATGAAGTGTCGAGATACTTGGCCACAGGAATGTCGAAATCCTGAAACCCAATTTAAAGGCAAGATTAATAAAGTTCATCCAACGGTGCATATAAACTTGAATATGATCGAAGGGTTACTATTCTCTCTCACAGTTAATTCATCAGTTACGAACCAGTTAGCAAAATTGATTCATGATTCCTGATCGGTTGGCCTTTCAGTTGCTTAGACGGTTTTCTTTTGCCTGAGAAGATGTGAAGTGTAACTGTTGTGTGTGTGGTGCATAAAAGCAAAAGATATAGACTGTGCGTGGTTGGTTGTTCTGGACAAAAAATGAATTAAACTGTAAGAAAGGTAAAATCACAGGATGCGCAACGTGACACTGAAAATGTGCGCAGTGTGAGATAAAACTCAGAGAAGAGTAACAGATGAGGAATAGACCCGAAGCAAATCAGAATGACAGAACAATTTGAAGCAGATCAGAATTGTAGAATAGATAAAGGAAGAGAAGAATTGCAGAACAGTTAGAAGAAAACCAGATTTACAAAACAGAGAAGAAATGGTAAGAATCGATTTATTTGTGTAGTTGGTTGTTTAATTATTCATTTAATATCCCAGGGTGGTTGGGAGGTGATAGGGAGGATTGTTCTCCTCAGAGGTTCAAGTGGGAGATTGAACACAAGGATTCATAGCTTCCATCTGGTTGCAGCCAGAGAAACCAGGGTGGCAGGGTGGTGCAAGGGAGAACAAGTGTTCTTTGTCATACAGGTTGGAGCCTGTGTAACTGGAAGTTGGTGCTTCCATCCAGTTGGTGCTGGAACATTAAGGGAGTTGGTGCTTCTTTCTAGTGGGTGCTAGAAAAACCAGAGAGTTGGTGCTCTCAAACAAGTTGGAGCTTGTAAAACAAAGGTAGTAGCCTCACATTGAGTTGGTGCTCAATTATAGATGATGTACAGAACTTAAAAGACTGCTTATCATTTCGAAGAAGAAGAGGTTTTCTCCCTTTATGGGTTTCCTCGTGAAAAAACTGTCTCTGTGTATATCTTATGTGTGA
>ML780750.1:799449-810865 GCA_009831015.1 Picea engelmannii
CAACCATAGCCGCAATACATTTCCCTCATAAAAGAGGGTTGTCTTCTAGGGCAAAAAACCCTAACATAATCTCTACCGTTAGATCTGCGACCTTATAATGAACGGTCCAGATTTACAATGAAATTACAATATACTTTTATAAGTCAATTTTTGCTTCGGGGGCTTTGCCCCCGGACCCCGCAGAGGGGGTACCCCCCCCCTCTGCACTCCCCCGCGTGGAAGAGTGTACATACTTCTAGGGTGTAAATACTTCATGGGGTATAAACACGGCTGAAAGCAAGGACCTCTGAATCAGGAAGATAATCAGGGTCCACAACCAACACATTTTTCGGGTTACAATGTTCAGTCCATCCCTATGCCTTTTAGTCCATTTTCTTATGGTATTCCTAACTTCACTTCGTAGTTCTGTCATCCCAACTATTGGTCGTGACACTAGCATTGGACTTGGGGGAACTACACCTCCTTACACTCCATTTATGTTTGGTGGTTCTCATATCCCTCAAATGAATCCTAATATAGGAAGAGTCCATGCTTTTAACCCCGGGTCTAATCCTTTTACGGCTGGGTGGAAAACCCAACCTGGCGGACAAGTTCCGTCTTATATCCTTACCTCCTCGGTGCCAATTCCGACCAATACTTTTGGCATGACGAATGCACTTCAATCCAGTGGGTTCCCGCCCGAAGGAGGTCAGTCTTACCCTTTGGGCAACCCCCCAGATCCAATCCGGTTGGGGGCAATTTTCATAACTCCCAACCCAGATCTAACCTGGCTGGGGACATTTTTTATAATCCTCAACAGAAAATTCATGTTGGAATGATGCCCAACCCACCTTATACGAATCAGCTCGGATGAGGGCCTTATAATCCCGGACAGGGATGTGGTTCTTACAAGAATCCTGGATGGGCTGTAGTTCTACACCCACAATCTTTCACGGTAGGTTGGGGCCAAATATGGCAACCATGTCTCCTTTTTTTGGCCACGCTTAATTTGTCAGATTTGTCTAAGTTAATGAACGACCATGTGAGTCATGATCCTACATGGCCCCTCATCCCCACAAAACTTCTTTCGGACATCCCAAAGTTTGAAGGCAAGAATGGATAGGACCCTGGTGATCACGTCACTACCTTTCAGCTTTAGTGCTCATCGAATTCCCTTAATGATGATTCTATTAGATTTATGATTGTTTTAACGCACTGTCATTGGAGTTTTTGCGCAATGGTATATTGAGCTACCTAGGTAGACATATGGGTCATTTAATCAGTTGTTGATGGCCTTTCTTAACCACTTTCAGTTGCCCATTCGTTATGATGTTGGCCTCGAAATTTTGTCGACTTTACGCCAGGATATCGCCACTCATATCTCAGATCATATCCAAAAGTGGCGTAGACGAAACAGGTTGACTAAGATTCTTATACCCCCGTCCTTTCTTTTAGAATGGTTCCTTAAGTCTTTCCACACCCCTATCTCAAAGGACGTTGCTACTTCTGGGGTCACCACTGAAGAAGAAGCTATCTTTAGAGCCTAACAATTAGATTTGATACATGCTCAGTCTGGGATGTTATACCACCTGCTTCCAGACACACTGCAGTCAAGTTAAGACCCTAGGTGAAAACCGGGACCTCATGCCAATGACATTGTAGGCTCCGCCAATGTAAAATCCATAGACTTAGCGAGAAGCCACTTGAAGTCTTTCTCTCTAAACAAGTCTGCTGGAGGGCCAACTTCGTCTGTGTCTTCCAATACCACTCGATCGACGAATGTACATTCTGTGCAATCGTCGAAAAACCCAAATGGTGACTAGCAACCAGGAGAGAATAAAATGAAAGGTCGAAATAATTGTAAGGATGAGAAAAATGGTAATAAACCCAAGGACAATGATAATAATGGGAAGCCGAATAATAATGTCGTGGAGGGCAAGAAAGAGAGATGTAAGGTGAAGTTTCTTTGTAAACTTTGTACCGATGACCACCTTACGCATTTACGCCCCAAACTTGTGAAAGTTGCAAGGCTTTTGAATCTACCGCCCGTTGTGGTGACGAATCCATTCCCACATAACCAACACTTAGCCTCGAGCTCTTCGAACGATGAAAATGCGACCGGTGGGAGTCAAAACCCACCATCGCAAGATGACGACTGTGTATGTATCAATATGGTCGACGTGAAAATTGATGTAGCCACTCGATCCCAAGATTATAGCTCTTCGCAAGCTAATTCTGGTCTAGAAGCTCCCCCTCCTCCTCCGAAGATGAACTTACAGATTGAGAAACCAGAGCCATCGCCTCGTATTTCGAAAGGAGTACTTAAGCGCTCTACCCACAATCCTAATGCTAGAGCCGCACAAAACTACTCTATTGTTGAGGACCTGGGCCAAACACCTTGTGCGATGTCGGCTTTGGAGATACTCCAGACGTGTCTTTCATAGAGGAATGCCTTACTCTCTACTTTAGGAGCTCTAGAACCCAGTGGCTTAAAAGATATCAAGTTTGATGTCACAGATGTGATGCCTCGCTTACCTTACCATGTGGCTTTCTGAATCCACATGGAGTATTCCAAGTATACCATCAAACGTGCGATTGTTGATGAAGGTGTTGAAATAATGTAACTGCAAAGTGTATTCTAATTATTATTGATGCATTATTCATTAGATCAATCCCCATTGCGGATTGATCATGTTGGCTATTGTAAAAGACCAAATCCCCTATTGCGGATTGGTCAAAACATAAATGTAATAGATAGAAGAAGAAGTCGGCCCCAAAATATATTAAAGAGGCCCCAAAATATATTAAAGGTGGTTATAACCACCCAAAAGAAGAAGTCAGCCCTGCTAGCGAAGAGACACCTCCACACATGCCAGAGTTGTATAAATAAGGAGGCTAGCGCCTCGATTAGACACACACTCTCTTGTTCATTACCTCCGTGAAGCCATGCTACTTCACCTCATATGTTTGTCAGTACCATAAGCCATACTCAGATGTGCCCCTCGAGTATCTCAGGACAT
Organism: Picea engelmannii; assembly: GCA_009831015.1. Lineage (NCBI taxonomy): Eukaryota > Viridiplantae > Streptophyta > Pinopsida > Pinales > Pinaceae > Picea > Picea engelmannii. Next base: position 802,449 of record ML780750.1, read on the forward strand.
GCTTACCCTCCTTCCAAAAGATCTTGGTAGGCCTAACCATCGCTTGACTCAGTTGGTTAACCGCATAGCAAATGTTCGGTCTCGTATTCACTAAATACATTAGCGAACCCACTAACTATCGATAAACAGCAGCATCCACTACCTCTCCAGAAGTAGCATCCTCTTTCCTCCAATTTCCTGGAAGAAGAGTATCCATGGGCTTGCAACCTTCCATGTGAAACTTACCCATTATCTCCCTTGCATACTTGCATTGAGACACAAAAATTTCACCATCTCGCTACCATATTTCCAATCCAAGGAAATAACGAAGAAGGTCAAAATCCTTCATCTCGAACTCCTTTGCAAGGTCCTCCTTGCATGAGTGTATCAACTGCTCATCACCAGTCAATATTAAATCATCAACATAAGGAACAATGATTAAAATCTTACCCTTGTAGATCCATCTCGAACCTACCACTGATTTATCAACCAGCCTTGGGACAATTTCCCATGCACTGTTTTTTACAACGGAGTCATACTCCTCCACCATTGCATCTACCCATGTGGGATCCTACACTGCTTCCTGAAAGGAAGATGGTTCAATCACAATACATTTTCTCATGAGAGCCATGTATCCAGTAAATCGATAAGGAGACTGTCTCTGTCTGCGCTGTGAAGTAGGGGCTCCTACATTATGTGCAACATCCAGTCTCAATCTATCAGCTTCGGTGGTACACCTTATGCATGTTCTAATGTTTGGCTCTGCATGAGTGGCTTCCTCCACTCCATGAACCTCCTCATGTGGTTGATCTGCATCTTGAGACTCATCTTTGGGAACCAACAGTTCCTCCTCTGCATGCAAGTCTAGCTCCCTCTCAAGCGACAACTGCATGGCTTTCCCCTCATCGAATTTTATATCCCGTCGCATAACAATCATCTTATTGTTATGAAAATACACAAGATAATTATGGGGTGTCTGTGTGTACCCCACAAAAATCCCATCTTCAAAAGTCGGCTCCAGCTTCTTCCTGACGTTCTTGGTCACATGCACATAAACAGATGAGCCAAAAATCTTAAAGTGAGAAACATCTGGTTTCTTACCAGTGAAAGCTTCTTCAGGTGTACTCATGCCAAGTACTCTATGAGGATAATAGTTTTGCACATAAACCGCATTATTTCATGCTTCTGCCCACAAACACATCGGTAGGCCCTGATCATGCAACATCGCTCGTGTTGCACCCACGATCATTCTGTTCTTCCTCTCCGCGACCCCATTTTGTTGTGGGTTATGAGGCGTCGTGAGTTCTCTTCGAATTCCTTCTTTGCTGCAAAAGTCTTTGAGTTCGTTAGAGATGTATTCTCCACCATTATCACTTCTCGGAGCCTTCACTTTCTTCCCGGACTCTTTCTCCACCAATTCTTTAAAATCACAGAACTTTGAGAATGTTCGATCCTTCTTTTGCATGAAGAAGATCCAGCATTTATGAGAAAAGTCATCAACAAAAATAACATAGTACTTATGTTTTGTTGTTGAAGCTACGGAGAATGGTCCACACACGTCTGTGTGAACTCTCTCTAAGATCACCGAAGCATGGTTCTCCTTTTCATGAAAGGTGGACTTTACATACTTCCCCATGGTGCAACCCTTGCACTGATCTAACTGAGCAAGTGTTCCCATTGGAAGTCCAGTAGATATTTGATGCATGATCTTCATGGCTCCATGATGAAGATTGCCCAATCGCCTGTGCTATAATTCACCCTCATCCCGGATCACCACTTTTTCTACTTTGCCCATCATGGCAGCGCAACCATCTACCTCCAACATGTAGAGATTCTTAACTCGAATCCCAATCCTCTTGACTTGACCCGTTGTTTTATGTCGCAGAAAATCTTTTCCACCGCTAAAAACAATGTCATAGCCTATGTCCTCCAACATTGCGACTGAGACTAGGTTTTTCTTCAGACCTAGAACATGAATAACAATTTTCAATTGAAATGGTTTACCTGACTCCCTCTGAAAGGTAATGGTACCAATGCCAATCGCATTGTATCGTCCATCGTCGCCCATCTCCATATGCATTTTGAGATCTTTCTCCTCCAAGTCACTGAAAAGCTCGTTATCTCCTGTCATGTGGAAGGAAGTGCCACTATCCAAATACCACATCGATCCCAATGCACTTGAATCCATGCATGCGATCAAGGAGAAGTCAAGTTCAAATTGCAAGGCAAGGGCCTCACTAGTTGCAGCTCCAACAACCTTCTACTTCTTCTTCTTCTGCAGACAGTTAGTAGCGAGATAACTGTTAGAATATAGAAAATGGTGTGCTCATTTTACCATTGACGATACTCTCTTCACCCAACCATAGGTCGAAGCCTCCCTCTGAGCACCTTAACCTTGACTGAGAATTACTCCAGAAGCAAACCCTAGGCTAGATAGCCAAACAAGATGTAGCGCATACTCCTCCAAGGATAGCGCACCAACAATAGTTGATCAGATAGTCCAAACCCTAGCTAAGAGATAGTCCAAGCTCATACTGAAAACTAACAGCCCTCCTCCACATGTGCGCACCAGACTGGGAACTGCAGTGCACACCAAACTGGGAACTGCAATTCTGAGATGCTGTCAAATGAGAACTGGCACCCTGTATTTATACTGGTTCTGCCAGATTTGTTGGGGTCGACTTCTCCTTCTGGATATGTGTCTGTTCAGTATATTATTATTATTTCTGGTCGACTTCTTCTCTTGGAGGATAATAACCTAATATAAATTATCTTCTTTAGCCGACAAGACTTCTAGGGTTATTAGTCAATTCATTAGGGTTTCTCTTGCTTCTTGGAGTCTCTTATTCTCGTCAGGTTCACACATGGAGGTAAATGCCTCCCGCAACTACCATAATATTAACACTCCCTCCTAGCTAGGGAGGTATTACAAGTAATGGTCTTGAGCACAAAAACATATCATTTACCCGGTAGCATCAACATAGTCATTTAGACTACCTCATGACTTGATCACCATCACCATCAGCTGCATCATCTCTCGAAACCATACTTCATCTGAGTAATTAGATATGATGTTGGATAAGTCACTCTCACCATAGAGTGATACAAGAAGAGTAAATGCTCTGAACTATTTTCCGTCTGGAAAATCTTTGTTCATTATTCATCTGGATGATGATTATCTCCAATAAACTGTTGATAGTCATCAAGGCAATTAGAACAAGGATAGAACACAACTGTGTCTATTCATAGTAGTACATAACTACAATCCAGTGGTACACTGCCACACCAAGTAACACGCAAGTACTTGATCAGCAACGTATGGTTGAGTGGAATATATCCACCACAGTAGTCCTCATCTACTATCATACAGTCTTCATAACAAACATCTAATAGCAACCTGCATAGAAACAATGTTATGATATAAACTGATTTGTCTGGGCCAATATTTCACTCACATCTGTGAGCTCTAAAAGAATATCTGCCCCAAAATAGTGGAACATATCCACCACAGTAGTATATCTCTACTGTCTGGAGATAGGTAGTCTCCATAACAATCATCTGATGCCATCCTGCATGGAAAATATTGTTAAAAATAAACTGAATCATCTGGGCCAATCTTTCACTCATGTCTGTGAGATATGAAAGAATATTTGCCCTCATCAACAATGGGCTATATTCCCTATTCTTCTCAAACAAGGAAGAATGATTGTTTCTGATTTCTGATCATGGACCATTCCTCACCTTGGGTCATTCTTCCTACACTAATCAAAGTGCACCTAGGAAAAAATGTATAAACCCTAAGGAATGTTGAGTCTGGACCATTCCCCATCCTGGGCCATTCCTCCTACACTAATCAAAGTGCACCCTGGAGAGAATGTATATACCCTAAGGAATGTCTGTCCTAGACCATTCCCCACCCTGGGCCATTCCTCCTACACTAATCAAAGTGCGTCCTGGAGAGAATGTATAAACCCTAAGGAATGTATGTCCCTGATTGCTGAGCTTGGACCATTCCCCACCCTGGGCCATTCCTCCTACACTAATCAAAGTGCACCCTGGAGAGAATGTATAACCCTAAGGAATGTCTGTTCAAACCATTTTCTCTGTTAACCACAAGAAGAAGAGATTGTCCTGCATCAACCTCCAAAATGGACCATTCCTCATGTTAACCACAATGAGAAATCGTTATCTGGCAAGGTGGGCCAGTCTTCTTGAGTAACCCTCAAGAAGAGAGACTGCCCTAGACCACTCCCCATGTTATCCACAATGGGAAGTCGTTGTCTATGATACATCAGCAATCAGACTACTTCCCATGTTAACCACAATGGGAAGTCACTGTCCGTCAGAAATCTCAATCCACTTTCCGAACAGGAAAGCATTTGTCCAAGATGGATTGTTTTTCAAATTTAAAGATGAATGTTTTCAATAGTGTTTTTCAGTGCTCCCTCCTAACTTGGAGAGTCAATTCTTCATTTTTCAATAAGAAAGAAGTTGTTTCCACGAGCTCTAGCTTGAGTAGGCAAACTCTTTAATCTTGGATAGAAGCTTTACCAAAATGTCTACTTATCTGCTCATCTGTGGAGATATGTATTGGAGAATCATTTTCTTCTTTCTGGACTTCATCATGGATGATGTAATGCTTGATTTCAAATGTACTTTTAGTCTTGGAACACTGTGAAGTCTTCATGTAGATCTGAACAATAGAGTATATCATAGTTGGAAAGATGGAACATATCCATGTGGCACTTCTTCTGTCATCATGAGATTTGATGTACCGAGTAGTAATCTTGATGTTATAGGAAATCTTCACCACGCTTCTGCTGTGCACTAGAGGTTCTACACCAAGTTATCTTCTTCTTATCTGCATACAAGAGTCTCCTTCTGCTATGCCTCAAAGTCTTGAGATTGCTCTTCATACGCTCTTTATTCAATTTCTCTGGAGAACATTCTTTGCATTCATCTGACATAGAACTCCAACTCATGGATGTTGTGGATGATATAATGACTCATGTAGTGATATGTCTGGTGTACTGGAACAAGTAATCATCATAGTATTCTCCCTCCATCTGGGAGAACCTCTGGTTCTAGATCTTTCAATTATTTTATTCATAAGTCTTCCATACACAATTCTTCATCACGACTTTCAGTTCTTCTGCTTGATTGCTTTCATAAAATCATTGAGGGTTTTTGAAACACCGGATTTGGCACCTACAATAGAAGCAGACCTTGACATAAAGAAAACCAACAATGAAGAATGTTCGAACAAGGAAAATCAGAAAGTCATTGGTTTTGTAAATGTCGAAGGCCAAGCCCGTGAGGATTCAAAAAAACTTGAGAGTGGTGAAGATTGTCGAGATGTAAAGGAGATCAAGAGATTGAATTCAAGTCTGTCTTGAAAGAAGCAAGTGCATTTAAATCTCAAAATTATAGTGGAAGCAGAACCCCATCTCCAAGTCAACATATTCATGGTAGCGAAAAATACAAAGAAATACCCAAACAATTTTTTTGCCCAATTTCAAACAGATTCATGTTGGATCCAGTTACAATTCCCGCATCTGATTTTATATATGATCGAGATTTTGTTAAAGAATTGCACCACCAAGAAGATGTGTAGACTGATTTGATAATGATAAAGGAAATGGAAGGAATTCATTGTGAGGCAGGAGCGATTATAGTAGAGGATACATTGTCTTTTGTTCTTAAGAATCGGCTGGCTACAAAAGAAATTATTAACACAAACAATGACCTAGAATTCCTCAAGCAACAAACCAGACATGTAGATGATGCAGATGCAGCTGCAAATTATCCATATGACAATCATCAAAATGGAAAGGTTGGTATCATTAGAATGGAAAGGGACGCCCAACATTTTGTTAACACGGGCACCTGGACAAATGGCCTTATCAGAAACACAGTATATACAAATGTACAACCCGTCATTGACTACTTAGTTGCAAGCCTTCAAAATTCATCAGTATGCCTAAGAATTGGTTGTTGGCTTGTGTTCGCGTAATAATTTAAGAGGATATGAAACGTCTATACGACTGGAACCGTAACGTGATGGGTGAGGATTATAAACCAATTATTAAAAAAAAAAAAAAAATAGGCTTAGCGTAAACAAAAAACACTTTCATTGTGCTTTGCGGACAAAGCATTCGTTAAGAGGGCAACAATGTAACAAACATAATAATATATAATTATATTATGAAATTATGTAAGGATGTGTCTTATGAAAGAAAGATGACTCTTCATTTGAAAGTTCAAAGGGCACCTTGCCTACTATATAAGTAGGGCCCTCATTGTAACATGAGACACTAAATTCATTATATATATATAATACATTGGTCTACAATACATTTTAATAACAACATTAGACTTTTGTTTATTACACACAACTTCCAATAACAGTTGCAAACAAACCAGGATTGAAAACCCCCTGCGACTTTGGTGGGCATTGCTACCATAGCAATTCTTTTAAACTAAAAAATCGTCCAAACCACCTCGTAGACCAATAAATAAAAATCCATAGATTTGTGGGCGACCTCAATTTTTTCAACTGTCGAGTTGACTATTTGGACAAGAGTTTGAAACTGGTCTATAGTATTCGTGTGTCCGCATTTTCGGACAAGAAAACAAGGTTTAGGACTGGCAAATAGGCACAGGCCTCAAGGCATGGCTACAAGCAAAGCCAAATACTTTATTCCCAGATTGACTATAATTAAATACATAGAGCTTCGTCACCTTTTTAAAATAGTGGCAAGGAAAACACGAAATGACTGCAAGACTTCGAAAGTGTTGATATGCAGTAAGGATACAACACAATAATCACGAAACTAATCGTGGGTCCAATAATTCAACAAAACTTGAAAAATGGCTTTTCTTTTATTCATTCACCTGTGTATTGGAAGAGGAGAAGAGGTCTGGAGCAAGCATATAGGCGTAGGATTTGAAACGTGGGTTGTGGGAAAAATAAAACCCCATTATTTTCCTTCAACAGACAGCAGGATAAAGCACACATGCTGCCCATAACATCCAAGTTGTGGTAAAAGAAATAAGACTGCACATCCTCCAGGGTGAGGGTGCTATGCAATATTCATAAGACCCAACTACATATTTTCTTTTATAGAGGAAACCCTCAGAAATAATCATACGAAATGAGCAAAAACAAACACCTTCACCCACAATTACTTATCAACAACCATACCATAATAGTATCACCTTCACTCTAGGCCCATACAACTACACAATTCAAACGGAACAAAATGTCAAACGATATTGCCAGTTTGAAACATTTTAATGCTGACAAGAAGAAACCCAATTCAACATGCGAATTATATGGCCAAAATGCCCACAGTAAATCTATTAGAAGTTTCGGAAAACAAACAAATTCCCCATAAAAACTACAAGAGCCAACATAATAATTTTATCTGGAGTAGAGCCAACCATAATGAATGGAGAGATAAGAGCCAACATACCTGTGAGAAGAATACCAAAAAGCTTAAGAGTGCAACCATTTTTCTGCCAATGATTGAGCACAATTGAGGTGCTACTAACCAAAGTAGCAAATGAATGTGAGGAGAAGCGAAGGTGGTAGCTTTGAGGTAGGGTAAGAACGAGGTGTAGTAAATGCACGTCGCTTCCCCTTTTTTTCATTTAATGCCATCAACCATAGCAAAAAATAGAGCTCTTCCAATTTCCAAAAAAACTTATTCCTATCATAGAATAACGCCATTGCATATCTAAATGCATATAACATAAAGTGCCATTTCCAATTTAAAAGTCAAAACGACTTCTAATATGAACTCCATAACCATAATAGCCCATTTAACACTTAGCATCAAAATAATATGTCCCACATTCCTCGCTAGTGTTATATCATATCCAACATAATGAGTATTTGCCCATGCATGCAAATAGACCATGAGTGGTGTATTATGGATATTTGAAACAATATATCAAAACCTAAGGGAAGCAAGAGTGGACTGATATATTTGATAAACATTTCTTTTATTTTGAAATCAAATTGCTAGCACCCTTATCATCCATTAGTTTCACATGTAAATAGGTTAGGATTTTCACTCTTATTCTTCAAAACTATGAATCTTTTTCACAAGGTAATTATGAGTGCAAATAAAAAGAGCGCTTTCTATAATTGTTTTTATCAAGGGGTTCCACCTATATAGTATTATTTAAGATATATATAAGTAATAATTCATTACAACTTATTTGCAAGCAAGAACTTTATGTTGTGCTTTTTTTAGGCGTCAACAATGGTCATTGCCAAAACCACCTCGAGTAGGGTCATATACTTTTTAGTGGCATTTATACTTAGTCCTATACATGAGACGAGATACTACCCCATTGTAATTCCACCTATATATATATATATATATATATATATATATATATATATATATATATATATATATATATATATA
>ML780751.1:109561-127707 GCA_009831015.1 Picea engelmannii
GACAGGGAGGGAGAGGGTGTAATGTCCCCAACTAGGTTAAATGGGATTATTATTTATTTTGTCCAAAACTGTTAATTATCCTTGTGTAAATATGGAAAACACTTGGTATTAATGTTCTTTTTACCCCTCACAAACAATTTGCTCGTACAATAATATTGATAAACGCATTGCATGCATCCATTACATAGAAAATATAGTAGATAACCATGACATATTATTATGTATAGACACAATAACACAATGATATATAATGGTTTTAATAATAGTTGAAGAATACTCTTGAAAACACAAGTCTAATTGTTGCAAGGAAGCTACACAAATCAACTAACAAAAAGAATACAAGGAAAATTGTAATGATGCCAATCTATGATGCTTCCCGTGATGCTATTCTCCAACCATTTTTTCTCTTCTAGCAGTCCTCCTGTAAACCTCGTCGTCCAAATCCAATCAGGCACTACAAACCCCAATCGTAGAGGTCCTCATGGGACACAGTCAGTCGTCTAGTGGGACCTCGTGGGATGAAGCTTCAAAACACGTGGGGAACTTGTGGGACACCGGCCTATACTTAACCTATGGGGTCATCTTGTACCATGATTTACTCACAAACCCTCCTCGTTTCTTCCAATTATGAGTATGGAATCCTATGAAAGTTTCTCCAACCTCATGTGTGAGTCAGTATATCTCCAACTAAAAACTAAATCCTAACTGAATCTCCAATGGTAGTCCTATATGGACTCCCCTCTTGTCCAGATAGGTTGGGTATTGCACCACCAAAACTAGACTGCAATAGTGGAAGGGTTTTGCTAAACCCAAACGAAACAATGGGTCCAAGAGAACTCCAAAATGAGAGAACAAATCATAATGCCAAAGAGAAGGGTTACCCCTCTATTTATCCTTCCTGTAGGCCTTCTAGATCTTTCCCCTTTTTGACCAAATCAAACCCTCACTTTATTTTCCCCCCAATTTCATTTAAATATAATTATTTATTTTATTTAATGTCACTTTAGGATTTATCATTCTAGTGACACCAAATAAACCTCTTTGACTCCCTTTCCCTTGTTTAATATAGCCTACAGGAGTTGTATAGGCTATTGATTTATCCTCTGTCATGATCAATTGGGAGGGGACATTATAGTCCTCCCTACCCAAGATTGACTGTCCTCAAGCAATTCCAAATCAAGGAGTTGTAAGAACTACTTGTAATTCCCTTACATGCTTCATAGCTAAAGTAAATCTACATTTATATTTTACATGACAATGACTTTTTTTTTTGATTATTTTTTGGTTCTATTTTGAAGACCAAATGTAAAATTCATTTTTTTTCTTTTTTTACAGGATTGAACAAATAAAATTGAGTAGTCACATAGCATACATATAAATTCCATAACTGGAATTTAGAGTAAAACAATAATATTTGTGGATTACCTCTTGAAGAAGAAGGTTTTCCTGCTACAACTTCCTGCCTCAAACTGTTTCCTCCCAACCATCTAGGACCAAAGCCTCTCCGGCTCCCTAGCTCCAAGAAATTAGATTTCTTGTTCCCCAAGCCCAAAATCCTAACAACACCGTTTCACTAGCCAAAACCCATGAAAGTTTTCAACCAATTCTCCTCCTTCCCAATTATCCCCTCTCCCCCTTCAAATCCCCTCCTCAAATTCCAACTCCCTCTCCTCTCCCCTCCATCCACCGACTCCCTTCTTTCATCAACTTTCGATATCCCCTTATCCTTTTGTCATAAATTCATACCTACCCTTAAACAAATAAAATAATCAATTCATTTATTGTTGCATTTTTTAATTCAAAAAAATATACAAATAAATGATAAATCTAATTATTTCAATAATTACTTGACTTAATAAATTAAACATTTAATTACTTAATTAACTAAAATCGTTAATTAATCTAACTGGGTGTAAAATACACCCACCCTTCAAGAAACTTTGTCCTGAAGTTATAGTAACTTACAATACAAGGAAAATCATAACATGATTCATACATCTAGATCATATAAGCACAACATTAATTTAAACAGTCATAATACTAGTGTACATGCACAAGGCATGTATGCGTAGCTAGCATATACAAAACTTGCATGTGTACTAATGGAAATAATCAATACATTTAATGAAGTTCATCTATGCTTCCAACCCAATCAACAATGTAATTAACTTCATAAAGAATAAATCAACCTTTCACATTAATTGCAGAACCCTTCAATTATAATAATTTAACAAAAGCAACATTTACCTAGATAATTGTAATTCAGTTAAGCATATTTTTTTTTCAAAATAAAATCAGACACTTATGCTATAAGATTAGAAACATCCCCACACTCTCAACTACTTATAATCATCCTACCTCCCTAACCTACTTCTGTCTTCCATCCTTATCCTTCCTCTATTGGAATATCCTGGGGCATAAACTATATTGACCTAACTCTAGATAGAACCTATAAGTGGAAGTGTCAACTACCTTGACCAAGATTCACCAGCAGGAAATTGGCAGTCATCATCACACGTCTAGGGGAGAATGATATATCACCATCCTCCCATGACTCTAGGTTTCATAGGATACACGATGAGAAATTCCTCCATCCCTCCTGATAGAACTATGGTCAACACTCTATCATGGACCATATAGTGGCACTGTGCTGCTGGGATGTTTTCATTGTATATTCAATTTCAATCAGTCTCTCTACTTGAAAACCTACACTTTCCCACATATTATAGCAATGCATTTTAACCAACATAATTCAATATGCAAATATTCATACCATATTATTTCTCAGTCGATGTTCATGACATCAACCATTTGTTACCATCATCCCTTGGCTATTTCATAGCCCATTAATCTACAGGTTAGTTATAACACATACTCATGCATATACGTACACTATTAACATGTAATTGCATTCAACCATATCATTAACTCAGTATCCATGTACCAATATTTTTCAAATTCAAATTTTCAAGCTAGAAATAGGTCCCATAATATCCATCATAAATTACATAAGGACAAACATTCACAGTATTCCCATTAACATAGGTGCATATGTCCAAAATTTAAAGTGTCAGGTAATCAATGTTCCACAAATCATAATAAAAATAAAAATACGACTAGACCATAAGTATTCTAGTTGTCTAAGTCCAAATGGGGCATTGCATACACCCATCCATTGGGAAACTTCGTCCTGAAGTTAAGGTCAAAAGTGTGGGATGGTCTTGAGGGATGGTCTCTATGTCCTCCAAGGTAGTAGATCCTGAGCTATATTAGTCCCAATGGACGTTCATTTGATTGAAATAAGTTGATGTTATTAATACATTAATTGTTTCTACCCACATTTAGTTGACCTCTATTGTCCAAACTCGAATTTTATTACCACTTGTGATTTAGTTAATGTTAAGACACAATTATCTTATAAAGTTATTCTTCCCAAGATCCATGTAAATTCCCATATTTAAAGTATAGCATGTTGGTTTGACTAGTAATTAAAACTTTAACTCATTATTGATTTTCTTGTTAAGAGATTCTTATACTGAGATTTATATGAATTTCATTAAGTCATGCATATAATATTTGTTATAATACCTTGATAAACATAACCAATTACTACTAACTTTATTATCACTCTAGCTCAATTGATACAACACATACACCATCACATAAGTTTCCCAAGCTTAGAAATATTGACTAAGATATTGCTAATTATTCATTAAGAAAACTAGTCATTTCATTTATTCTTTAGTCATTAATATTAATAAGTGACCTTCTTTTTAAGTCATAAAGATTAGATATTGAAGAGGTAATATTGAGTATATGATTCTCTTTATCATAGTTGAAGCATTGTACGTTCTCCACCAAGTCTACCATGCCTTAGTGAGCATCTCTAGATCAAAATAAATTTCATACTAGGGTCCATGTTAAGCCCTAAATCTTGGCACATTACCCCTTAATTGGGGAATATTACATTAGTATTTTTGTTGTATTTATATTAGATTGGGTCCATTAGTTGTAATTGTACCTCCTAGTTTCCTATATATACCTAGGAGACCTTTTCATTTGGAATCATCTCATATTTGTGAATTCATGTAATGTATAAGGCCGTTTCCCCCTCGAAGAAGGTTATTATATGAAATTATCTCTTTTTCAAGGTGTTGAGTACTTATTCTGAGGTTTTTATTCTATTTTTATATTTGGTTCTTAACATTTGGTATTAGAGCTAGACAATCCTCGAGTCTAGCTTCCTCAAAACAATACTTCTTGGAATTTTCGATACAACTTTTTTTTTTGGAAGGTTTTTGTATCTGGAATTTATATGGTCTATAGGAGACATATATAGCTAACCTGGGTCAAAATTTCAGATCTTGGTTTGTTATATTTTTTGATATACATTATGTTCCAGTTAAGGTTTTTTACCAGTCCTAAAACTAGTCTGAAACAAGTCCTCTTGAAATTTTCGCTCCCAACGTTTTTCGGCTTGGTTTCAGGTTCTAAATTTTTTATTGTACAAAGGAATAATAGTGGAGTATATTTTTTGCAAATTTCATCCCTTGATTCGTTATACTCGGAAATTTATTCTCTAAGGAAATTAGGGTTTTTAGTTGGTCTAGATTTCAGTCTAAACGAGGTGTTCTTAGGAAAAATATTATATATGAAGCTACATACCTCCAAATTGAGAGATACCTATACCATTGGTTAGGGTATGGACCAAATTTATACTAGTACAAATTTCAATTTCTGAAGTGAAGACAGTGACACGCGACAGGAAATACAATTTCTCTCTCTTGAAAGGGAAAATATCAACACATCTTGGGAAAGTTATCATAAAATTATCTTGGAGAATAAACTATTGGTGTAACCTATGGGGTTGGAAAGAAGACACATCATGATACCTCAGGCTGAATTTTTAGACTCAGAAGGGCCTAAATTGCAGAGCTTCAATAGAAGAAAGGTTGACTAGCAGAACAATCTCCAAATCAGGGTTTTAAAAGGTGCGTTTTTCTTTTTTTTGGAAATTTGCATATCTTTTGACTAGAAGATCCAATTGGGGTGATTCAAAAAGTGGAATAAAGTGGGATAAAAGGAGTATCAAATAAATTTGGGAGAATATTAGGGATTTTTAGGTACAGACATATTACGACGTCTCTAAACGTAGGAGTTCTCGTTGCTTGTCAGTGCTACAACCCGAGGACAATGTACCTCTTCCACATACCTATAGTATATCAAAAATCCCCTTTCAAATGGTTTCACATTATGCAACACTACTATAGATTTTATCTCCCACGTACTTGGAGTATATTGGGAGACCCCCTAGAATCCTGATACCAACCAAGTAAACCATTTGATCTTGTTTCTATAGTACACCGAGAACAACACTCAGGGATATCACTCTCTAGTACATGGGTAGTCGGATAGTACGGATAAGGGCATGGCCAAGCCTCCTTAGTTAGTGCCAAGGGATATTGGGCCGAGTACTATTGTTGGACCCCACATGTATATCATAGAGCTATATCACCTGAACTCCCCTTTTTGTGAGGAGATATCCCTAAGACAATTAGTAATTCCTACCTTGCAATGATACTTGGCCAACATGCCACCAAAAAAGGGAACTTATACACAAAATAATCCCTCAGACAGTCTTATTTCGACTCTCAATGAAGGTGAAGAAATTTGCAGGGACATAGATGATTTACAAAATAATGCAGTAACAAAAGATGATGGATTCAATTGAAGCTAAGTTGGAAGAAATGATGGATACTAATATGGATGGTTTAAAAGGGGAGATCATGGAAGGGTTGAAAAAGTTTCTAATAGATAGGCCACCTGAAAGTGACAATGCATCGCATGAAATTCATGATGAGGACACAAGGAAGATGAATCAAGACTAGAGAAAATCCATATTTGGGTTGATGACCAACCACTTTCCTAAGATTGATATGAGGAATTTTGATTGCTTGGATCCAATCACATGGATACTCCAGATGGAGTGGTTCTTTGATCTACATGATGTGCCACGCACAAAAAAGGTACAAATTGCATCCTTATATTTAGAACCTAACCAGTTTGTGTGGTATCGATGGATTTGTTCTCGCAAATCACTTGTTACCTAGAAATTATTTATGGAATAAATGATAGCACACTATGAGGATACAAGGAACAATACCTTCTTTAGCCAATTGATAAATCTCAAGAAAAAGGGTTCAGTTGTGGAGCACATTGAGAAATTTCAAAGATTGAATATAACAGTAACAAATATTCCAGATGAGTACTTGATTGATGTCTTCATAGGAACTATAAATGATAACATTCAACATGAGGTTCACCTTTGGGAACCCAAATCATTGGAGAATCCATTCAGGGTGGCAAGAAATATTGAAAGTAAAAATCTGGCTATGGATACTAGAAGGGCTACCTCTAACATCTATCGAGAGAATATTGTTCCTTCTTCTAAACCACCTCAACCTACAAGGTTGACACCTCAACAATCGGAGGAAAGAAAAGAACAAGTTGTATTATTTAATTGTGACAACAAGTATAGTAAGGGACATAAGTGTGGTGACAAGAAATTATTCTACATAGATTGTGAATAGGAAGAAGAACAAGAACAAGAACAAGAACACAAATCATATCAATATAAAGATGTAGAATATATTTATTCTGAAGAGATTACTCACACCATATCATGTCATGCATTGGTTGGAATTAGCACTCTTCAAACGCTCAATATCAAAGCATATGTCAAAAAGAAAAAGGTAATAGTGCTAATTTATTCTGGTAGTACTCATAAATTCATTCACTCTAAATTAGCCAAATCTCTCAATTGCTTTATATATCCAGTGTCAGAGTTTCAAGTAATGATTGAAAATGGAGGAACTATCAATTGCTCAGGAAAATTCCATAAGATCAATATTACTATGGGGGAATATGCAATGAATATTACAATGATTTCTATACCCATGGGTGGTGTTGATGTCATACTAAGGGTCCAATGGTTACAATCATTGGGAATAATGGTTCTTAATTTTCAAGAACTTTTCATGAAATTTTCATTGGAAGGAAATGAATTTTAGGTAAGTGGTATCATAGGGAAACCCAGTAAGGTGTTAAGATCTAATGGCATGACAAAATTATTGAAAAGGGGGCATCAAGGTGTAATTGTACAACTATGCTCACCCAACCCAACCTGATTGGATAACAAAAGCAAGGGATGAATGGAAGAATTATGAAGAAGTGTGGAGTCTCATTCAAAGGTTGCAATAGGATTCCAGTGAATTTGATACATTTACATGGAAAAATGATTCACTATGGTACAAATATCACTTATATTTATGTTAAGAACTCCCAACTCAAACAAAAGGTACTTTTGGAATTGCACACCTCTCCGATAGGAGGGCACTCATGATTTTTGAAAACCTATCACAGGGTCAAGAGGGAGTGTTTTTTGGATGGCCTTAAAATTGATGTTCAAAGGTTTGTGACAGAATGTTTGGTTTTCCAACAAAATAAGGTGGAAACAATTAACACCCTAGGTCTTTTACAACCATTTTCCATTCCAAGTCAACTTTGGGAGGAGGTTTCCATGGATTTCATCACAGGGTTACCAAAGTCTGAAGGAAAGAGTGTCATCATGGTGATTGTTGATAGACTTACCAGGTAAGCACACTTTTTTGCACTCTCTCATCCTTTCAAATCCAGTACAGTTTCTACCGCATTCATGGAGACAGTTCAAAATCTACATGGAAGCCCAAAGATTATTGTGAGTAACAAAGATCTCATCTTCACTAGACATTTTTGGATAGAATTATTTTCTTGCTTGGGTACTCAATTGGCTCATAGCTCATCTTATAATCCTCAATCTAATGGAAAAATTGAGATAGTGAACAAATGTCTGGAAGGCTACCTTCGTTGCTTTGTATTTGATAAACAAACACAATGGTTCAAGTGGTTACTCTTGGCAGAATGGTGGTATAACATTTCCTTTCATACTGCAATAAAAGTGACACCATTTATGGTGCTCTATGGATATCACCCACCTTCCATCACTTCTTCTATAAAATAAAAATCTAAGGTTCTAGTAGTGGAAGATTACATTGAGCATCAACAAGTTCTCCAACTCTTAAAGGACAACCTGTCCATGGCACAAAATCACATGAAACAACATGCAGATCAACATCATAGTGAAAGAAGTTTTGAATTAGAGGATTGGGTAGTTTTAAGGATACAGGCATACAAACAGATGTACCTCAATCAAGATAAGAAGGATAATAAATTATCACCGAAGTATTATGGCCCTTATAATGTGTTGCAAAACATTGGTACTATGACATACAAATTGGAGTTGCCTGCATCTTAATGAGTACACCCAGTTTTCCATGTTTCATGCTTAAAGAAGGTTATATGTGACAAAATCCTAGTTCAAAATATATTGCCAGAACTTGATGAGGAAGGAAAAATCATATTCGATGTTGAAACTATCACTGACACAAAAATTTGCCAGTTGAGGAATAGATCAATTTCAGAGTATCTCATTAAGTGAAAGAAACTAGTTGTTGAAGATTCCATGTGGGAAGATGCAAATTTTATACAGAAGCATCCAAAACTACTCAAGCATTGAGGAAAACACTTGTCTGAAGGGGAGGGGCATGTTAAGGCCTAAATCATGGCATATTACCCCTTAATTGGGGCATATTGCATTAGTATTGTTATTGTATTTGTGTCGGCTTGGGTCCATTAGTTGTAATTGTACCTCCTAGTCTCCTATATATACCAAGGAGACCTTTTCATTTGGAATCATCTTGTATTTGTGAATTCATGTAATGTATAAGGAGGTTTCCCCCTTGAAGATGCTTATTATCTGAAATTATCTCTTTGTCAAGGTGTTGAGTAGTTTTTCTGCGGTTTTTATGCTATTTTGATATTTAGTTCTTAACATTCCATTCCTCACTCTATAATTACTTGTATTAAGTACTTCTTTTCTGACATGTATTCTCCATACGTCTCAACTTTATATCTTTTATACCTACATGATACTTACCACATAACCTCTTCTCTAAAGTTCATTAACATGCCTTATTTATATCATCTCATTTATCATTCATTTTACACATACTGATGTTCCATTACATTGGTTGTCACTTTTGTTTAAGAACATCATTAATTCTTGACATATTATCTTGCATGATTTATTAACTCATTATCTCATTAACACCGTCTTTTTTTATTTACTACAACTACCCTTTCATCCTCTTATATAATACATTCACCACTTTCATAGCACACTTCACTATGCTTAATCAACTATTGCCATTTTGTTCTTCCATATACTACATCATGTTTATATTTTGAATGTGTTTCTAATCAACCTTGAACTCAATTCTAACTCCATATTTAACATCCCTCTTATTACCTCTTATACACCATTATATTCTACTTAAAAACATCATCGAATAGCCTAATAATTTGTGTTATTTCCTTCACATAATTGCTTTAATCAACCACCCTTGGTTCAACATCCATACTCATTACAACTCATGCAACATTATTTTTTATAATCTACTCATCACTTTTAACCCATGTTGATCCCATTTATTGTGCACCTTATTCTTTAATCTTATTTATATCATATCTTTATACTTTTACAAATTACTATTTTTGTATATTTAATTACATCATTTATTTATATACTATAGATTTAATCCACCACTAATGACTTTTAACATCACTCATTACATATCCTCCCACACCTCCCCATATGTTATTATCAATTACCTTTTGTATTATGCTACCCCACATCACTTTATTATTCACCCTTCATGCATGTTTTCATTATATTACATTATTATTGTTCTATCGTATCACTTTTCATTATTATCACCATTTTTTTCCCACAATGCATATCGATAACCTACTAGTTTTTTTTTCATTATTTATTAACTCAATTTCATTAATATTTATTACACATCACACTTATTAAGATATGCCTATCGCTCATCAGTTATCCATTATGTATATTCACTTTTCAACTCTTTCAACGTCTTCCACTTATCATGTACACTACCTCTCTTTATAATACAAGTATACAATATGTACACCATTATTTATATATATTGTACTTATTTCTTCTATTATATCATACTTTATATTTGTTCTTTCCAACCCTTACATATCTCATATGCTTGCCACAATGATCATTATTCTATATTATTCTTATCAATTATATATCTCAATGATTATATTTATCATAATCTTGAAATTACATATCTTCTATAACTTTTATCTCTTCCTCATAAAGTCTCTAATCTTGGGATTTACTCCTTATCCTTACATTGCTTACATTCATACTCTTGCTACCTATCGTCGTTATTTCTCCCCATGCACATTGCACATTACTTTTACCACACATATGTCTATACATCAATATAAATTAGGGGGTTCTTCTAAATAAGAATCCAAACTCAATTAAATTTACAAAGTATCATCGTGTCTCCCTCACCTTACCAACGATATTATGTATCATGTGTCCATCTACCAATTATATATATATATATATATATATATATATAAAACAAGAAAGAGTATATATAAAATCTTTTTTTTAATGTTTTATATATAACCCCTTTTCCCCTCTCTCTATATATAATCTCCTTTTAATCCATTTATATAAGTATTTATTATTTTATTTTCTTTCACACAGGTAAAGTCTTCTTTTAAGATAACTTCCTACCATAAAATAGCCTTTAGGTGTTTCATATTTATAAGCTTAAAACATTTAAGGGTTGTCTCATTTTATGAATATAAAATCAAAAGATATTTTTCTTTCTTATGTAATATCACTAATAATTTTTTTTCTATAAAATAAAATAGTAAAAACACTCATGAATATTAATATTATTTTTATGTGTTTGTATATAACAAGATTTTATACATTTCATATATTCTTATTTACAATACTTTCTTATACTCATTTATTTAATTTATCTTTATTATTAATCTATTACATACTCTTACTACCACTTAAATATCTCTTCTAACTATACCTCTCATCAAAACTATTATATATATATATATATATATATATATATATATATATTTTGCTATTAATTTCAAGCAATAACCACATCTTACATGTCTAAATATTTGTTTTTATATGTTTGTATATAACAAGATTTTATACATTTCATATATTCTTATTAGTCCCTGTCGAAGACATAGAGGGACTATAGCGATCTATAATTCATTGACTTCATATTAGTTTGTCCTTTGACTAAAAATATTTGCATAATCTCTATTGTTGGAACTAGAGAACTAAAAACATTGATTTGTATATAATAAAAAATACCATATATGTCATGATATGATTGGATAACATATTGAAGGTCTTATTGTCAGCTTTGCTATTCCCAATGTTTTATATGTTAGCATATCCAAAAATTTTGATCGTCTACGGTATTTCTGATTTTTTACTATGTTTATTAAAATGTTTAGATATCCAAAGTTTTGAGTATTGAGAGTCAGTTTTTTATTAGTTGATTTCATATTAGTTTGTCCTTTGACTATTGTTTTTTTGCATAGTCTCTATTGTTCGAACTATTTTTATTATTATTACTATTTTTTTATTGTTATTATTTTATATTATTTTAAAATAATATAATAATTATTTTCCGTACATAACAGACTTGCCACACTGCATTCTTTCTTAAATATTTACACAACACGAGGCCCTTCGATGGTCTTGACAGACTTAAATGTTTACCTAACATGCCTCACAACCTTAAATGTTTACTTAACAGGCCTGTTACAATACATTTTCCTCTGATTTTTTTTATACAATGTTGTCTGTAGTGAATATGGGCAATATTTTTATTCAACATCATTACTAGTTCATTGGTTGATGCTTGCTCGTTGCTTGGTCACTGGTTTCTTGTTTTCTTGTTGTTGTTTCTCTTGTTTTCCTATTTCTCTTATTGCAGTTTGCACGCTTGGGATTCTGCAACCGTGATTAGAACTATAATTTTGTCGTTCCCCATTGATGGGTGGGTTTCGGTGCCATGTTTACCTTCCTATTCGTTGTTTGTTGTTTTCTATTTCCAGTTTTCAAGTGAAAAATTTCAATACTGGAGATTCCTGAGTCAAAATCCTCTTGCAAAACATCTTTGTATGTGAGGAAAAAATTTGATTTCCTTTTTTATATGTCACTGTGGCTACGATGGAGGTGGGTTCTGTGTCGAACATTGGCGTTCATGAACAAGACCAAGACAACATTACAGTCTTGTTTCTCTGATCGTAGTAGTCACATACAAAGATGTTAAGCAAGAGGATTTTGATCTCTCCCAGTATTGAAAATTCTTACTTGCAAACTAGAAAAAAAAACAAACAATGAATAGGGATGCAACCATGGCAGTGAAACTTACTCGTGAATGGGGAATGATAGAAGCACAGTTCCAATTGTGGATGCAGAATGCCAACCGTAAAAACTACAAATTTCTTAAATGTTTACATAGTGGGAGGCCTTTGGACGGTCCTCACATCCTTAAATGTTTAACTGACAAGCCTCACAGCCTAAAATGTTTTCTTAACAGGTGTGTTACAATACATTTTCCTTCGATTTTTTGATAAAATCTTGTCTGCAATGAATTTAGCCAATATTGTTCTTCACCGACATTCCTAGTTGACTGGTTGATGTTTGATCGTTGGTTTGATGGATGTTGATTATTGTTGTTTGACTCAACTTTGCAGAGTTGAGGTCCTGCAGCTTCAATTGGGTCTCTTGGTACTTGCTCACGAGTTTGTTGTTTGTTGCTTTCTCTTGTTTTCTTTAACTTTGCAAGGTTGGGGTCCTGCATCTGTAGTTGGACATGTTGTTGCATTTTGCAGGCCAGGGGTTGCACTTCTGTCCTTCCCCATTCACTGGTGGGTCTGAGTTTCGCGGTTTCATTCCTGCATTACTTAACAAGCCTGTTACAATACATTTTCCTCTGATTTTTTTTTACGCAATGTTGTCTGCAGCGAATATGGGAAATATTATTCTTCACCGACATTACTGGTCCAGTGGTTGATGCTTTCTCATTGCTTATTCACTGGTTTGTTGTTTCTCTTATTTTCATGTTTCTCTTATTGTAGTTTGCACACTTGGAATTCTGCAACCGCGATTGGAACTACGCTTCTGTCGTTCCCCATTGACGAGTGGGTTTCGTTGCTATGTTTACCTTCCAATTCATTGTTTGTTGTTTTCTATTTCTAATTTGCAAGTGAAAAATTTCAATACTAGAGATTCCTGAGTCAAAATCCTCTTGTAGAATATCTTTGTACGTGAGGAGAAAATTCAATTTCCTTTTTTATATGTCATTGTGGTTGTGATGGAGGTGGGTTCTGTGTCGAACATTGGCGTTCAGGAACAAGACAAAGACAACATTATAGTCATATTTCTCTGGTCGTGGTAGTCACATACAAAGATGTTCTGCAAGAGGATTTTGATCACTCCCAGTATTGAAAATTATTACTTGCAAACTGGAAAAAAAAAACAATGAATAGGGATGCAACCACGGCAGTGAAACTCACCCGTGAATGGGGAGCAACAGAAGTACAGTTCCAATTACGGATGCAGAATTCCAACCGTGCAAACTGCAACTTTATTAAATGTTTACATAGTGGGAAGCCTTTGCACCATCCTCACAACCTTAAATGTTTACCTAACAAGCCTCACAACCTGAAATGTTTTCTTAACAGGTGTGTTATAATACATTTTCCTCTGATTTTATACAATCTTGTGTGTAGTGAATTTGGGCAATATTGTCCTTCACCGACGTTCCTGGTTGAATGGTTGATGCTTTCTCCTTGGTTAGTTGGATGCTAATTATTGTTGTTTAATTAAAATTTACAGAGTTGAGGTCCTGCAGCTCCAGTTGGGCCTCTTGGTACTTGTTCATTGGTTTGTTGTTTGCTACTTGATCTTGTTTGCTTAAATTTTGCAAGGTTGGGGTCCTGCATCCGCAGTTGGACATGTTGTTGCAGTTTGCAGGCCAAGGGTTGCACTTCTGTCCTTCCCCATTCACTGGTGAGTCTCAGTGTCTTGGTTTCATTCCTGTTTGTTGGTTGTTGTTTGCTATTTCCAGTTTGCAAGTAAGAATTTTCAATACTGTGAATGCCTGAGCCAAAATCCTCTTGCAGAACATGTTCGTATGTGACTACTGCAACCAGAGAAATAGGAGTGTGATGCTGTCTTGGTGTTGTTCTTGAAAGTCAATGTTCGCCAGATATCCCACCTCTGTCGCATCCATAGTGACATGGAAAAGGTTGAAAAATCTATGGAAAGTGCATTCAGAGGAATACACAAAGAACATAAAAGAAATTATATTGATACTATGCACTTGGAAATAAATTGCTTAATCTTCAACAATATCTGTTCAACAAATAGTGGACATTTCACTTTCCCTGCCCCTGGACTGTGGTTCAAGGAAATGTTTCTTCACAAACACATCTCCACTTGAGAAATGCAAATTGGAACATGGTTTTATAGTTGGGCCACCAAAAATACTATTAAAATAAAATAATATGAAAAATGTTGAAATAGATATAAACAACATCTCTTTGGACTTGAACCAGAGTTTGTCGACCTCCAACTATATTTCATAGCTGAGAATGTTTTTCCCATAGTTAATGTGTTTCTATGGCTTCATAATTATGAGACTAAGTGTTGTTGTGTGAGGGATAAAGTTCTTATCTCCCTTTCTTTTTCCTCTTCTATACTTACCCGTTTTTCCCTTTTCTTCTTCCCCTCTATTATTTATTTTTGGTTCTATACCTAGTCGCATTTGTATGCTCACGGGTTCCTGTGGTGGTGAAATGAAAAATCCTCATATCCATCTATATCTTCACATCACGAGTCCGACCGACCACCATTCATTTTCATAGTTATCCAATTTTATGACCGTGGGTTCGCGGATAGGAGCTATCGAACTCTCATGCCCCGTGTTTGGGGTATACATATTGCACCCAAAACTTTGGTGATCTACAATTCGAACTGGGAATCCTCGAACTCGCAAGCCTGAATCTACCTATGATGACTTCGTCTGACTGACCCACCTTTCCATACTTAGTCGAGTCTTCAAAGTTTTGCGGGTTCACGGACTCCCAAGTTCACAAAAGTTTGAAAGTATTTTTCGCTCCCCTCTATCCCCGCCACTTTACGCCCTTCCCAATGTACATTAATTATTCTTTTACTAGTGACAACTCATCAGGAAGGTTCGAAAATATTGACATTAATAAGCAGAAAGTTCAAGGACATATCCCATTAAAACGCATTAATGAGCGAATATTGTGGGATCTGATGATTGTTTTGTGTCCATCTTGAATTGGCAAAAATTGTTGTTTATTTTAGTTTTTTTAAGGCATCATCATAGTAAAAGTGCAATATTGTGCTTCCCCACTGTCATCCAAATTTTTTTTGACATCATGTCCCTCTTTAATAATGTGCATATATTACAAGTTGTGAGGTTGTCATATTTGAGAATATGCTTGCATATGGAAATGTTAACTCATATGTTATTAGTGACAACTCACCACACATATTCGAAAAGATTGGAATTAATAGGTGAAAAGGTCGAGGACATATCCCGTTAAAACGCATTAAACCAAGATTTATGGAAGATTATACTATCATCCTCCATTGTTCATTTTAAATACTTATTCCCATTTCCCTCTATCATTGAAAACTTGGGCTTTAAGGTGCCTTCCTTGTAATGTTCCTGGTCATCCACATGTGAGACAAATTAGAGATTACATTCAGGCCCAATTGAAAGACAAGGGAATGTTTATGTGACATCATCTTTGAGTGAAAAAATTATGTTAGCCAACAGAAACTCATACACAAAAAATTCAAGTATCTTATAATTGGTATTCTCCCTGTATTCAATCCTTTGGTTGGTTGAAAGGCTTGCCTGAAGATTTGTATGTTGAAATTATTTGTTTTGTTACTGGAATTTGGAAGGGAATTTCAAGTCACCTGCAAAATGCTCCTTTGTTGAAGTATATAGCTTCTTCCAACAACACAAATTTGGCAAGTGTATCAAATCCTGCAGACCACACAAGAATTTATCTTTTGTCAGAGGAGTCACACATATCGTGGCTTACAAAATGGTCTGGAATATTCGGAAGTGACGCCAAATATTACTCCATGTGCTAATATACTCAGAAGGAAATTATAAATTTGGATCCTCATGAATGTGAGAAACTGTATGAGTGGTTGAATCAACATCCTAAAATTACATAAGTTTCTATGTCAAAGTTTGTTGAGCAACTTCTAGGTGTGGTAGCAAACTTGACAGAAAGTCAGCTACTTTGTCAAAGTTTGTTCACCGACCTCTGGATGTAGTAACAAACTCCACATATAATTAAATTTCTATCACTACTGCACATGTTTTTCACTATTCCTATGCATATAATTGCATCTGGGTCGAAGATCTTGCCTCTCTTTGCAAGAATATTATCTTGGTAGTTGAAGGTGGGTATATAATCAGGGAACAAGGCTCTCAAAATTTTCTGATTCTTGCATCGACAAGTAACTGAAAAAAGTTAATTGGAAGGAATTATGGACTATGGACTTTGCAACACTTTCCGAAGATTACTTTATACTACCACCTTCTGTAAGAAGTTTGATGTATTCAGGTAGTGATTTGGTTTCTGAGGATCACCTTTTACTACCACCTTCATGTAATGATTTTGTTTCATTGTTTAGAAGAGACCTTGATGTAGTAGATATTCCAAATCTATTTCCACCGAATATCAATCTTCCTACTATTTCTCATGCTTTGAATAAGGAGAATGCATTTCTTCTATTGCAGTAGATCCGATATTTGAAAAAAAATGGAAGTTGCTCGATGCTTGAAATATTGACTTGTCTGGTTAAAATAAATTGCCATGGCCTTGCCACAAGCGTCTCTTGAGTTGTTCATCGGGATCACAATTCAATAAGCACAGAGTTCCTTCCTGGTCATAGAGTGATTCCATCCCCAACTTGCGTTTGCATAGGTGCTTTTATTGCTACTTTCTTTCTTTTTCGTGGTGGTGGATCCTTCTATTCCAACCAACATGATGGAAATAAACTAACTCTAGGGAATTTGATCACTTCTGGGGATCTGAGTTGACTATATATTAATTTCAGGTAACTTAAAAATGTTTATGTGTGAAACCCAATGTTAGACATAGAAAATACAATTTCTTATTTTTGAAAATACAAAATAATGTATTTTTTCAACGCATGACACTTTGAAAAGTTTCAGGCATTGTTTGGGATCCACGTCCTTCAAAGATGTTAATTAATTACATAATTAATATTTCTTGTGCCAATGAAATCAACCCATCGTTGACTATGGAAATCGCATTAGCATTGCAATGTCAGATAATAAATTTCTAACATGTACCTAATGTTGAGGTCATCATCGCACAGGACACCCAACCTCCAAAGATTTCCGAACTCACAACAACATTGTAATTGTCATGACAAAGAAACACTAAAGTTGATGCTCTTTGAAGGTCTGACAACTTTGTTGTCTAAGTTCTTTGACAATGACATGCCTTCTTGTTCACCACAGTACCATCCTACAATCAATGACACTGTTCCCATTGCCACCACCATTGTCAATGTCCAAAGATGAAGCTATCTGGAACGTGGAGTCACTGCCAATGTGGATGCCTGAAGCTGAAGCTACCTGGAGCCTAGGGTCACGACTTGATACACTTGACATTAGTACCAGTAGTGATCGAAATTTGATTGTATGTCGATTCTGTTACTACATCTAGAGGTCGCTCAAAAAACTTTGTGTAACACCCCGGGTTACGAACCCCCATTTTTAAATAATGTATTGTTACAATGCTGAGAGGCTTGAGTGCCCAAACAATTATTAAAGGGACAATATGCCCAAGAAATGTAATGTTTTGATCATTATCTATAATAAATACATGGATAGCTTCTAGACGGACAAGGAATAGAGTTATAGGGGGCTATGATTCCACAAGAGAGGGGGCTTCATGGGCTAATTGTTATTCCTATGTTAATTACCCTTTTTGCCTAAGGGAGGGGATCGATTATCTGAACTTATTGGGGAAGTCCAGGAGGTTCTTGATTCCCCACAAAATTACTTAAACTCGCC
>ML780751.1:127734-152225 GCA_009831015.1 Picea engelmannii
GATTTCCTGTATGTTCATTCATTTCCCTCACGCACTTTCATGCACCCACTTACCCATTCAATGATCCATACTCATATGCATCTTACCTTGGGAAAGGGGAATTGAACTGCTGAAGATTAGCCATGGGATAGTTGGTTGTAGCGGTCGCTGGTGTGATCCAATCGTGATTTAAGGCCTACATGTCTGATATGTATTGGTCTGTGTCTAGCGTTGCTCACAACTGTGAGTCCTAAGAGTTCTAGCATTGAGATTTAGTTGTGATGGAGCCAAAATAAGGAGAAGGACTGCCTAAGGGGCTACATGGTAGAGAAGGGTGGAGGTCCATTCTCTCGGGTGGTGCAAGCTAGGTAGAAGAGAGTTGGGTACTTGGATTGTTGTGAGAGCTAGGAAGCCTATGAGAGCTTGGGTACTGACTAGTTTTGGAAGCCAAGTAACACTCTGGAACCGTCCTTGTGGATTCATAGCGCTGGCTTGGGGGTTACGATACTGTTAAGATTTGGCACAATAGTATCTATGGTTGGGTGGAACGTCCTTGGTCTGCAGCTAGTTGGTGTCATCTTTCATAAAGATAAGTGCTCTCTGTTATGGTATCAATTGCATGTATATGAATGCATTTTTGCTATATATTTAATTATCATTTAATTTAATCTTTAGACTATGCATGCTTGCTGACTACTGCTGTGCATGTCGTTAAAGTCTTTCCTTTTATGCATCCTTAAATTTTAAAAAGGTATCGGTAAAAGAAAGAAGTCCAAGGGAGGGCTTGGAGGTAGAATACCCCGACCTGTGGGTGGTTTGGTATGTTACAGTTTGGTATCAAAGCTTCTGGTTGAAACACCGGGCCGTTATGGGCCATGTCTGTTGCTTAGAGTCACGGGGTCAAGATCGAATTCTAACCATGGAGTCGAAAAGATTAGGAGGAATGGAATTGTAGAATCTACGCAGGAGTTAGATCATTAGAGATCACTTGTAAGGGCTTCGAAGGATCATGACTGTCCCCCTTCAAATTCAGGAGTGATTGCCACTGTAGGATCGAGAGAGATTTGAGATTTTTGGATTAGAGGATAGGTGAACAAGAGTCATCCAATGAAAAGGAAGCAAGGGCTCAGGTCACCACTGTCAGATCCCATTGGAGAGTGAGATCAACGGACAAGAGGCATTGCGGGGAACCAAGTTGCACGGGAGATAATTTCCCAAGGCGGTCTCGCAATCCGAACCACGGTTTCCCCAAGGGGTTACGTGTCATCATCAGGAGAATTACGGGGCGAAAAGAGGGTTACTCCAAACCACCAATGCATGCTCCCGCAAATTGAAAGGAATGCAGTGATGTGACATGTTAGGGCTCAAACATAGAAACTCTGTATAGCAGAAGTAGATCCTGACCGTCGATCACCAAGAGGTACGTGTCAGCAGATCAGTAACTCCTGAGAAATCTGTTCGAGAGGTTTTTAGTTGATATTTGAAACTCCCGAAGCTTGGAGAGATGGAGAGACGAAGTAAATTTCAAGCGTCAGATCATCTAAGGTGAATTTGGGTCATCTGATCCAGAAGAGACGTGGTGTAAATCTGTGGATTTTGGGCAAAGGCCCGAAGTAAGCCTCAATCGTCTGATTCAAGAGGACACACAGCATAATCTGGTGTACTTCGATGGGTTTGAAGTTTGATGTTTTTGAAACCCGAAGACCCGAAAGGATCCCAGTCATTGATTTTCCGAGAGCCACACGTCACCATATCCAGGGCTTTGGATAAAAGCCAGTGGGGTCAGATAAGTTTTGAAGTTTGAGATTTCTAAAGTCCAAATACCCGAAGTAAGCCTCAACCATCAGATTAATGAGGACACGGGGTGAAGATCCGTGGACTCCGAGTGAAGACCTGAAGTAAATATTAGTCGTCTGATCTAGGAGGACACATGGCAACAAATTGGCCAGTTCAGGAATGCGGAGTTCGAGAGAATTGGAAGTGTGCCATTATGGAAACTCCCGAAGTCCTAAAGTCTAAAGAGCCAAAGTGATGGGGCACGATGACGTCACCTAGAGATGATGTGGATCCTGGAATTCTTGAAGTGATATGGATTGCGGACGTCACCTGGGATGACATGGACACATGGGATGTGTGCCACATGTCAATAAGTTTTGAGCATATGGAGTATTGAAATTTCAGTTAGAATGTGAAAAATGGCACTTGCCTGATTGGGCCACATGTCCGCTTCCAGTATTTCACCACGTGGTGACAGATCATGCATTCTAGAGACTAGGCACTCTAGAGGGGAAATATGTAATAGGTTGTGTTGGGTCGCAAGCTCCCGAAGGCCTGAAGGTTAGAGTACATATCGACCGTTGATTCCAGAAGACACACGTCAAAGGATCGTCCACTTCGGGTAAAATCACTCTAGGAGAACGTGCAGGAGAAAATTTTGAAATTTTCGAAGCCCGAAGAGCCGAAGCGATTCACAGCCACTAATATATGGGAGGAAGCCCGTCGACAAATCATGAACTCTAGGTAAAATCATTCCAGGAGGAGGCAAGTGGGGAAAGTTGATACTCCTGAAGTGCGGAGTCCCGAAGTGGATCTCGATCATTGATCGTGAAAGAGAATGAGGATTGTTTATTCGGTCCTGGCCGAAAGTTCCAAAGTCCCGAAGCTCTGGACAAGTTCTTTTCAGCTAAGCGCAGGGTCATGGTTGTGGTCATATGCAGATTGAGAGCTGAGGGAAGGAGGGCTAAGGGCTGAATTGGTTGTCTTTGAGACAGAAAAGTGATAAGGAAGGATTTAGCCACGATTTTTAGTCCTGGTCACCTGGGAAGGTGGTTTGAAGGAAGCACCTGTGCAGGATGAGATTCTATTTCGGCCAAGGATTATAGGACACTGTTATTTTTGAAGAATGGGGATATGATCTCCATGAACAAAAAAAAAAGAAAGAGACCTATAGCATGGTTTGGAAATTTTGTTTATCATATGCATAATTCTAACAAAATGGTCACTTGCACATTTTGAAGAATTAAGGGGTCTAAACACATCAGCTCAGGATGTGTATTGAGGAAATGGAAGAAGGTGAGGGAGACTCTAGTCATGATAAGGAGGCCGAAGGCTAGAATACTAGAGTTGGTAATGTAGAGACAGAGTCCAATGGACGCAAGGGAAAAGGAGAGCAGGAAACGTTAATAGAAATAGTAAGAAGCTTGAAGATGGAAGTACAGAGCTACAAAGAAAACAACGAGAGACTGATGAGAGAGAAAAGTCAGATAAATGCTAGAGTGTTACAGATCTTAAATCAGTTGCAGAGACAAATAAAGAAGGGATCAAACTCAAGACAAGAGGAAGAAGGCAGGTTCCATGAAAGAAGGGATGATCGTGGAAGAGATGGTTATTCCAGAAGTGCTAGCAGAGCTCATGGAATCCACTCACCTACTTACTCAGAAAGAAATTTTTATGCAACAGATGATCCCGTAAGTAGTCCAGAGGTGTCTCATGTCAGACACCAAAGAAGGAAACAAGGGGTAGATAGTTTGAAAGGAGAGTTGAGGAATCTCAAGCCACCTTCCTTTGAGGGTGAAAGAGAAAGGGAAGATGATTCCGAAGCATGGTTTCTTGGGATCAGAAGATATTTTCAGTTGCATAAATATTCATCCAACCTGGAAGCCAGAAGTTCCACCTACCATTTACACGGGAAAGCTACAATGTGGTGGGATCAATTGAAGAAAGTGGAACATGTTAATGAAATTAGGATCACTTGGAAGCAATTCAAGAAGTACTTCCAAAAGGAGTACCTCTCAGAGCATTTCTATGAAAAGAAAATGCAGGAGTTCTTTGAACTCAGGTTGGGAAGCATGACTATGGTAGAATACAAGAAGAATTTCTTGGCATTTTTAAAATATGTCAGGTTCATCGGTGATGATAAAGTGAAAATAAAGATATTTCTAAGTGTTCTGCCAACCTTTTATAAGGAAAAGATCAAGTATGATGAACCCAAGACCTTGACGGAGGCCATTAGGAAGGATAAATACCTGTATGAGCAAGGCCAGGGAAGAGAATATCTACATAAATCTTGAAAGGACAAGAAAAATGTGAAGTCTGATCAAAGGAGGAAAGGATTCAAACCTCCCTTCAATAGGAATAAGCCTAATAGAAATCATCAATATCATTATGCTAAGGGAGATTCCAGGAAGGAAGATTCCTTGGGAAAAAGGGGAAGACCACCAATCCAATGTTGGGGATGCAAGGAAGATCACTTGTACAAGGATTTCCCACAAAGAAAAGACAGAGTGAAGACTATGCACAACATCTAAGAAGCTACAACAGTCGAAGACATGGGAAGAATCTATGCAACTTTAAATGATCGACAAGCAGAGTACCAGTCCAATATGATCGAGGGGGAAGGTAAGATCATAAATCAACCTGTTTGTATTTTGATTGATTCAAGAGAAAGTCATTGCTACATTGATCCTAAGATAGTGTATATATTACATTTGGAGAAAATCAAACTTGGAAAAGAAAGCTTGGTCCAGTTAGCCACCGGAACCAAAAGAAGAATCCATGATATATATGGTCAAAAGTTGTTCCATAAGTCTTAATGGCGTGAATACTAGTATTGATCTAAATATCATACCATTAGGGTCTTATGATATTCTGATTGGAATGGATTGATTCGAAAAGCATCATGTTTTCCTAGATTTTCATAACAAGACATTTACATGTCTTGATGGAAATGGAAAGCATAGAACTGTGAAAGGATTTCCAAGACCTTACAACTAAAAATATTCTTTAGGAAAGGATGTCAATTGTATGAAAGTCATGTGGAAGAGCCAGATAATACAAAGGGGCCAAGCCTCGAAGATTTCTCGATACTACAGGAATTTGAATATGCATTCCAAGAAATAATCGGATTGCCACCAAGAAAGGAGATAGATTTCTCAATTGATTTAGTGCCAGGAGATGCCCCAGTCTCAAAAACACCTTACAGAATGAGCACACTGGAGTTAAAATAATTACAAATGCATTTGGAGGAATTTTTGAAGAAAGGGTACATACATCCAAGTGTTTCACCTTGGGGAGCACTAGTATTTTTTGTCAAAACAATGATGGAACCTTGAGGTTATGTATTGACTTCCAACAGATGAACAAGTACACTATAAAGAACAAGTATCCTCTACCCCGAATTGATGACCTCTTTGATCAACTAAGAGGAGCAAAGAGATTCTCAAAGATTGACCTGAGGGCAGGATACCATCAGGTAAGAATCAAGGAAGAAGACATTCATAAGACAGCCTTTAGGACCAGTTATGGGCATTATGAATTTGTAGTGGTGCCATTTGGACTGACCAATGCACCATTTGTCTTTATGTGCTTAATGAATGTCATCTTCAGAAATTATTTGGATAAGTTTTTCATAGTATTCCTGGATGACATACTTATCTATTCTAAGTCTAAAGAGGAGCATGAACATCACTTAAGACTGGTGTTGCAAGTACCGAGAGAACATTAGTTGTATACCAAGTTGAGCAAGTGTTATTTTTATCAAAAGTATATCAATTACTTGGGACACATTATTTCAGAGTAGGGCATAGCAATAGATCTAGAGAAGATCGAAGCCATTAGAAGATGGCCAACATGCAGAAATGTGTCAGACGTCAGATATTTTATGGGATTAACTGGCTACTACAAAAGGTTCATATTAGGGTTCTCTAAGATTCCTCATCCCATCAATTCTTTGCAAAAGAAGGGAACTAAATTTGAATGGACACTCAAGTGTGAAAATAATTTTAATCTGTTGAAGGAATTACTTACTAGTGCACCTGTGTTAAAGATTGCTGATCCAAATGAAAGTTTTGTGGCATGTACAGACACATGTAAGGAAGGACTTGGGGGAGTCCTCACGCAAAATGGACATGTCATTGGATATGAGTCGAGAAATATTAAGGAACATGAGAGGAACTATGCCACGCATGACTTGGAACTTGATGCCATTTTTCATGCCTTGAGGATGTGGAGGCATCATCTCATGGGGAAGAAATTTGAATTAAGAACATGCCACATTGGTCTGAAGTATCTTTTTGAACAACCAACCTTTAATGCCAGTAAAACAAGATGGCTAGAATTTTTAAGTGAATATGACTTCGATATCAAGCATATCAAAGGAAAGGAGAATAAAGTTGCCAATGTGATTAGTAGAAGAGTGCATCTCATGCATGCTACTCCTGTCAGTATGCATCAGTTAGACTTGAAGATAAAATTTTTAGATGGTCTTGTTACAGATCATCATTACCTACAGGTAAAAGAAAAATTACAACAAGGAAATGTACAACAAAAAATAAAGGAGTATGAGATAAAGGAAGATAGATTACTCATGCATAAAAATAGAATCTATGTTCCTACTTCTGGAGAGCTCAGGAATTTGGCACTGAAGGAAATTCATGATGTTCCTTATGCTGGACATCCCGGTTACCAGAAAACAATTACAGTAGTAAGAAGCCAGTTCTTTTGGCTGGGAATGAATAAGGATGTTGCTGATTACATCGCTCGATGTATGGAATATCAGAAGGTGAAGGTTGAGCATAGGCACCCAACAGGGTTGCTGCAGCCATTGCCAATTCCAGAGAAGAAATGGGATGTGATCACCATTGATTTCATCACAGGATTACCCATAACGAATAAGCAACATGATTCAATCATGGTGGTGGTTGAAAAATTAACAAAGGCTGCTCATTTTGTGCCTGTGAAGATAGCACATACAACGACTAATATTGCATAAATTTTCATGAAGGAAATTACTAGGTTGCATGGGATACCTAGGAAAATTGTCTCGGAGAGAGATACAAAGTTTACCTCCAATTTCTGGGGGGGATTATTTAAAGGATTTGGCACAAATCTAAACGTTAGCACAACATATCATCCCCAGACAGATGGGAAAATAGAGAGGGTCAATTGAATAATTGAAGACATGTTGAGAATGTATGTGATGGATAAGCCATCTAAGTGGGAATATTACTTACACTTGGTTGAGTTTTCATATAATAATGGGTATCAAGCTTCATTGAGAATGAGCCCATTTGAATCCTTGTACGGTAGGAAATGTGATACTCCAATAAGCTGGGACAACCCAACAGCTAGAATGGTACCTGGGCTGGAGTTTCTCAAGGACATGGAAGACCAGGTGGTCAAGATCAAGCATAAATTAAAGGCAGCTCGGGATAGACAGAAAGTTTATGTAGACAAGAACAGGACATCTAGAGAATTTAAAGTAGGGGAGCATGTAATTTTGAAAGTGAAGCCCAAGAAAAGCTCATTGAAATTGGGTAGTTGTACAAAGTTGGCAGCCAGATTCTGTGGTTCATTTGACATATTGGACAGAATATTGCTAGTTGCATACATTCTCGCATTGCCTACTTCCATGAATGTGCATAATGTATTTCATGTATCTTTACTAAAGAAATATGTACATGATCCTAACCATGTTATTGATTGGCATTTGATTCAGATAGAGACGAAGGGGGACTTTCAGGTTCAACTAGTATGGATATTGGAAAGAAAGGTAAAAATGCTCCAGAATCATGTTATAGAGCTAGTAAAAGTTCAGTGTACCTACTATGGTTCTGAATATGCTACCTGGGAGTATGAAGATGCCATGTAGGCATAGTACCCACATCTTTTTGAATAAATTTGATATTTTGATCTCTATTTTGTATATGCACTAAGGACAATGCCAAGATAAGGGGGAGGGGATGTAACACCCTGGGTTTCGAACCCCCATTTTTAAATAATGTATTGTTACAATGCTGAGAGGCCTGAGTGCCCAAACAATTATTAAAGGGCCAATATGCCCAATAAATGTAATGTTTTGATAATTATTAATAATAAATACATGGATGGCTGCTAGAAAGACAAGGACTAGAGTTATAGGGGGCTATGATTCAACAAGAGAGGGGGCTTGAGGGGATAAGTGTTATTCATATGTTAATTACCATTTTTGCCTAAGGGAGGGGATCGGTTACGTGAGATTCTTAGGGAAGGCCAAGAGGTTCTTGATTCCCCATGAAATTACTTAAACGCCACCTCTGCTCTGATGGGGGAGTTTGACTGATGGCTTGTTCATTGATTTCTTGTACGTTCATTCCTTTCCCTCATGTACTTTCATGCACCCACTTACCCATTCATTGATTCGTCCTCATCTGCGTCTTGGCTTAGGAAAGGGGAACTAAACTGCTAAAGATTAGCCACAGGATAATTGGTTGTAGTGGTCGCTGGTGTGATCTAGCTGTGATTTGAGGCTTACATGTCTGAGATACATTGGCCTGTGCCCAACATTGCTCACAACTGTGACTCCTGAGAGTTCCAGCATTGATATTCTGGACCAGTTTCACTGGAGCCCAAATAAGGAGAAGGACTACCTGAGGGACTGCGTGGCAGAGAATGGTGGAGGTCAATTCTCTCGAGTGGTGAAAGTTGGGTAGAAGAGAGTTGGGTACTTGGATTGTTGTGAGATTTGGGAAGCCTGTGAGAGATTGAGTGATGACTGATTTTGGAAGCCAAGTAACACTCTGGAACCGTCCTTATGGATTCATAGCCCTCGCTCGGGGGTGACACTGTTGTTGAGATTTGGAACAATAGTGTCTACGGTTGGGTGGAACGTCCTTGGTCTACAACCAGTTGGTTTCATCTTTCATAAAGATAAGTGATCTCTATTATGGTTACAATTGCATGTATATGAATGTATTTTCGTTGTATATTTAATTATCGTTTAATTGAATCTTTAGACTATGCATGTTTTCCGACTACTATTGTGCATGTCGTTAAAGTATTTCCTTTTACGCATCCTTAAATTTTAAAAAGGTATCGGTAAAAGAAAGAAGTCCAAGGGTGGGATTGAAGGTAGCGTACCCTGGCCTGTGGGTGGATGGCTATGTTACACTATGAGCTAGAAGTTGGTTGTCTGTCAAGTATGTTACAACTTTGAGATAGAAAGTTCTGTAATTTTAGAATGTTGATTCAACCACTCATACAGTTTCTCACCTTCGTGAGGATCCAAATTTATAATTTCCTTCTGGGTATATTCAGGCATGGAGTAATATTTGGCATCACTTCTTAATATTCCAGACCATTTTGTGAGCCACAATGTCTGCCACTCCTATGACGAAATATATATTTTGGTGTGATCTGCAGCATTTGATACACTTTCCAAATCTGTGTTGCTGGAAGAAGCTATATACTTCAACAAAGGAGCATTTTGCAGGTGACTTGAACATCCCTTCAGATTTACAACAATAAAATAAAAAAATTCAACATACAAATATTCAAGTAGGCCTTTCAACTAAACAAATGATCCAATGCATGGAGAATACCAGTCACAAGATAATTCAATTTTTTGTCTCAACTTCTGTTGGCTAACATATTTTTTTTTCCGCCAAAGTTGAAGTCACATAATACCACTCCCTCGTCTTTGAATTGGGCCTGAATCTCATCTCTAAGTTGTCTCAGATGTTGTTGACCAGGACCATTACAAGGAAGGCACCTTAAAACCCAATTTTTCGATGATAGAGGGAAATTAACACTTAGAAAAGTATGGAATGTTGAGTAAAAAGCTAATGCAGGCATGCCATATCTAGAAAAGACAAACTATTCAAGAATATGGGATAGATCTAGTTGGCAGCACCCATGAAGTCCAAGACCTGAAACTGATATTCAACTCATTGTTTTTAACCAAGCAAGCATTTGATGATCAATTTGAAATCTATAAAAGATTGTCTACAGGCTTGATTCTTGTACATATTTTCTTTTTTTGTAAGCGAGTGCCCCAATTGCAGTCATTATGGAAAACACATTTAAATTTCAGAGAATATGTGTTGAACTATTTCAAGACAACTATTTTGGGAAACAATCTCAACTGTATTTTGCAACCCAGTTTATCTGAATATAAAATATTTGAGGTTTTTGTATGGTGTTTTCTAATGTCTAATATATATATATATATATATATATATATATATATATATATTTGTATTTTGTTTTTTAAATTGACTAATTTTCCCATACAACTATTGATAGATGAATTCAACCTCTTTCTACAATAATTTAAGACGTTCTTTTATCCGTAGTTAAACATGCACGACAAGCTTTTTTTTTCCTTGCCCAACACCTCGATTTAAATAAAAGCCACTCTATTCGCTCCTTACAATTTACATGGAAGAATAATTTGTGATAGGACATAGTTATGTGGCGCCCACTCTATTCTTAAGAAATAAATGGGTGGACCCATCCTACTTTCATTATTCGGGGGCTCGTAAATAAAATCAATTAATGACTCTATTTCAACATGGCAACTCAGGTGTTGACGTCATGTTCATGTTCAATATTGTGCATATATTACAACTTCTTCTAGTTGAGAATATCCTTGCATATAAAAAATGTTACATCATATATATACGAACATCATGTGTATATTTTAACCTTGAGAGTTTTTCTTTTGGATTATAACCAATAGTATCATATTTTTCACAACTGCTATGAATACACATTATACAGTTTGAATTGGATTATGATTTGTATCAAAATTCAAATAACCTCTCTATTTTCACATAAAAGTCTTCACTTCAAACTATCATTGCTTTGAAATGACATTTAGTAGCATGTACAATTGTGATCATTGATGAATACATTAGTGTAATCGTCGAGCTATTGGGTCATATTTACAATCATCAAATCAAATCCTAACTAAAAGAGTATTTTTAAGTAATTAAGGGTTGGGTTGTACACAATTCAAAGTAAACACTATGTATACAAGATGGTTGGAGCACAAAACAGAGGGGACTAAAACCAAGTGTGTAGAGAAGTTTGAATTTGCAGCAAGAGGTAATTTCACCAAATAGTTTGAAGGTAAACACCAACCTAGAATCGAAGCTACATAGGATACAATTGGAACAACATCAATGGATATTTCTAAGAGAAAAACTACAAAGAAATGTGATAAAAAGATATCCACTTAGTCTTTTAAAGAAATGGTAGTTGACGAAGGCTTGGATGAAACTACTCTGCAACTACAATTTGAAGGAATACAAAGGAGGAAAAGGAAAGATAAGACACCTATATTTCCTTCATTCAAATCATATAATCCTGGCTATTTAAAAGTATTAAGAGAAAATGTGAAATTGAAAATGGAATATAGGAAATTGAAAAAGAAAATCAGAAAATTAAAGAAAGATAGAAGTCATAGGATGAATATATTTTTTTTACAAGCAATATAAATAGAGTAAAAAACACTCAATTAATGAAGGAGATATGGTATCTGTTGAACAATGATGACACCTCAGTCTTCCCTCGCATATTTCCATCAATGCATTTACCAGCATAATAAAAATGAGGAGAATATCATTCAAAACATTTTTTAATGATGATTTTCTCATATCCTGAAATCCACAAATTAGGTAGTCTTGATTTTTGGTGAGGAGAAGCAAGAAAGTATAATATGTATGCCTACAAAATTTATCAAAAATTCAGATTGTAGTTTGTGAGAAATTGACAATATATCATACATGTGGCTGCCTTGAATTCAGTGCATAATGGGATGAAAAATTATGTTTTGTATTAGAATTCCTCACCAAGACTCTCTTTGGTTATACAACAATTAGTTGGGCATTTGAACCGCTTATAATAAAATGTATAAGAATCTTCCACCATTCAAAAATTGACATTTCAAAGTTAATGAGACTATTAGTCATGCTACAAGATTAAATTTGGAGGGAGAACGATGGTCAAAAGACTCCAAATTACCAAAGGACAACTAGTTTAAATTTGTAAGTACTCCTTTCCAAATGTACGAAGTCCAGAAGAAGGGAATTCAAAGAGAGTTACCGAATAAACCATGGAGGAATATAGTTTCAATTGTCTATCACATTCAGATTCTATTTCATCTAAAAAATGAGAATCCAATGAATTTTTCTTTCTTTCTCCTAAAATACTTGGTTAAGATGGAAAAATCCTTTCAAAAATGTACTCAATCTTTAGGGGTTTATCACACAAGGTTTATAACATTATTATTTAGTGAAAATATGTAAAGAATAGGGACAAATTAGACAAGTCCAAGGAACAGGTGTTACCCTGTCAAAATAAATACTCATAGTCAAAGAAAACATTTTTTAAACAAAATATAGAAACCATATGGGTAATGAAGATACAGGATTGGGACATTCCTATAGCAATAAAAAAAAATCAATGGTTTCCAAATATCAAACTCGACTTCATAAGGATCATTTGGTCATTATTCTATCAGATTCTAAGAAGGAAGTCGATGATGAATATACAAAGGAGCCCAAGACTGAATGCATAGAATAAGTCTTACTTCTATTCAATATTGAAGATAACAAAAATGTTGTCAATAATTTTGATGGAGTGAAAGAGCTAAGATTGACACAACTAGAGAATACAACAGAAGCACCAATTAAATCCATCAATTGGTATGCTCAGTTCTTCATCAACATATGCTCCTTTTATGAAGATATTCCTTAAATATCATTACTTTATTTGGATTTCCAATTATCATGAACAAGAGACTCTTCTCTAGGAGAATGAAGACTTTCCAAAGAAGAGAAGGATATGGCATGGGAAAATTTTAAAAAGTTTACGAAATCATAAAATCACAAGCATTGTATGGAAATATCTCATGTTGAGTTGGTCCAGGTAACAGTTGGTCCAGGTAACAATTCATCATGTTGCAAAAAACAATGGAAATTATGACTTGAATCTAGGACAAGCCACATTGCCAAAGTTTAATAACATAAATCATGCTAATGACCAAAATTTCAATAATGCAAACATAGTGTTGAGCCTCTAAATTGACATCCCCACTACCCTATTATACTCCTCATCTATACCTTTTTGGCTTACCTAAGATTGGATAAATGACAAAGAACACTACCATTAGCCATTGATGAGTTCATAAGGTAAAGTATAATTAATTCATGCATTTTTGTGGTTTATTGAGCTAGGAGACTAAATGTTTTATGTACTAATGTTTTAATTTGCCATGTATAACCTTTGACATCTAGATGAGTCCATCCTTTCTTTACCAGCTCAGCCATCCGGTACTTATGAGCCAGATTGCCACTATCTGAATCTGGTACCAAGCACACCTTCCATTCAAATTCGGTACCAAATCTCACATGTCGCGATCCGGTACCAATGGCCACAGACTGTCGCGATCTGGTACCAACCACTTGTGCACTGTTTGGATCCAGTACCATTTACCGAATCTCACCTGTCACAATCCGGTACCAATATAGGAAGCATAATATACCAAGTTTAGCTCCATATCATACTAAAGATAATTGTTGGATGTTTGCTGAATCATTAAATCTCTAGCAAGGTTATGATAAGCTTGTTTGTTTATTTGCTTCATCCTCATACACTTCGTATCATGAGGATGAATCTTGAAATATGTAACCGAATATATAAAATTGACAATTGACTGATTTGCTAAAGATTTCACCCCCTTGTGTTTCACGACTAAGATTGTTTAAATAGTCATGGAAAGGATGGTGGAGGTAGTAGAGAGTTAGTATAATCCAGCATGTGAAGCAGTGTTACATATTATAGAACACATTCTGAGTTGAAGTTTAATAGAAGGATGTCATTTATTTCCAGGTCTTGATCATTTATGAGTGAATGTGAGTTGAGTTGTTAGCATAGTTTAATTCTATGTTTTGAAATTTAAGTAAGAGGAATGTGTGGATTGAAAGAAAGCTTATTGTAGACTCCAGTCGTTGACCTGTTGGAGCGGCAAGGGCCCACCGCCCAACAAAGGTCAACATCCTTATAGATTAGTGTTAGTAGTTGATTTCAATAGTATAGATGTTATATTAGCTGAATCTTAATTCTTTCAGATGATAGCAGTATAGTTTAGACTAGGATTTCGATTATATGATTGTTTGGAGATCTTTACTTTGTTTTGCATATGTTCTGTTTTTGTTTTTATGAATTTGATTTTGTTTCATGGACATAAATGTTGGAACAAGTAGTCAGACATATTTGAAGGAGAACTAGTGAAGTTTACAACAACACATTGTGAACCACAACATACTCAATATATTGACTATTGAACTACCCATGCTATGTCTTGATGGTTGATGTGTGATTTCCCTTTCAGAAGTGTGATTGCATAGTTAGTTTTCTGGGTCAGATAGCAGATTTGATCTGTCAAAGAACTCCATCTCATATTTTCATGTGCCATAATGGAGTAGATAGCCCCTCTGTGAAAGACAACCAAAGTGTGTTTTGATTTGCTAGTTTGTTTTGTTTCCAGCATGCATAATCTAGAATAGTTCTATACTCATGACATTAGAATTATGTTTCTTACTGGTGTCTTGCAACTCTGTTGATTACGAATCCTAGCTTGATAATTAATGAGTGCATTATACTAAACATATAAGTAGCACAACATTTTGGTGTCGTTGCCGGGGAGTTGCAAACGGTAGGAAGTGATTTTTAGCTTAGATTGTTTGCATAGTTTTTGAATGATTTTAAAGGCTACTTGAGGGAGGAGGATAAAACATTTAAGACGTGAGTGAAGAGCCACGTAGACACTAGAGTGGGGTTCTCCAAAGCCAGGTTGCCTTCTTACCTTCTAGATAGAATTAGGATTTCAATTCAGTTAAGAATCAAATTTCCATTTTATGCATAGATATAGAGATAATAAGGGTAGATTTGTAAGCTCTAAAGATTGAAAAACACCCGCCCCCCCCAACCTAATCCAACTGACACTGGTGCAGGAACAATTCCACCAGGAGAAAGTTCAAGTGGAGCCAACGAGACTCCATAAGAAGAACCTAAAATGAAAGAATTAACATTGGGGTGGGAAGAACGTGAATCTGTTGAACGTTCAAGAGACACACAAAATCCAGTTTCTGAACCATCTATCAGTGGAATGGTAGAAGAAGAAGGAAATCCAACCACTGAGACTGAGACCTTTGGGTTTCCAATCTTGGATATTTCCAGAAACATCAGCATGAAGAATATGCCACTATCATCGTTACCCACTTTCAGAGGTCTGTCAACTGGAGATCCAAATTTATTTTTATTCGAATTTGACATATTATGTAGAAGCTATAACTACTCAGACGATGCCCAAAAACTTAAGCTCTTTCCTGCTACAATGAAAGATTTAGCCTTAAGATGGTTCATGAGCTTAGGAGAAAATACAATCCTCTCTTGGGATCAGATGAAAGACACATTTTTACAGAAATACCAAGACTATTGTAAGGATAATGCTAAAAATGACATTTTTAAAAAGCAACAAATAGAAGATGAAAGCCCTAAAGACTACTTAGAAAGGTTCTTATACAACTACTGGAAATCAAAATTATTCACCACAGACCCAGCTGTAGTAAGAACTGTATTTTTGAAGGGTAATAGATATGTCTGCACAGAAGTTTTAAATTTGTTAAGTTTAGGAGATGTGCACCAAAAGCCTTTTGCGGAGATTGCAGATTACTGTAGAAGATACTCAAGAGGACAAGCTAAAACATGCAAAGCACGAAGAGATTCTTTTAGCAGAAATACAAGACAAAGCTCAGGAATTGTCACGAGAATTGAGTTAGGAAAATTATTAGAGAAATTTAAAACATACATCTTGAGCACAATCAGTAACCAGTTAGATACCCTAAAACTGAAAAAGAAACAAGAAGAAGAGACTGTTTTAGAAATATTCTGTCTTAGATGTCGAAAGAAGCATGGTGATAAAGAATGTCCATTAAATGTCATATAAATCTGTGGCCTGTGTACACTAGAGCACCCCACATCTGAATGTCCAACTTTGCTTGAACTACAAGCCATGTATAGGGGAGGAGGAGTCTCACAAGAACAATCATACCCTTCCAGAAGACCTTGGAGAGCACAAAACCCCAATGCATTTTATGACCCTAATGCACAGTATCAACAACAACAACAATGGGGTCCTTCCCCAATGACCTATCCATAATG
This sequence comes from Picea engelmannii, assembly GCA_009831015.1. Taxonomy (NCBI): domain Eukaryota; kingdom Viridiplantae; phylum Streptophyta; class Pinopsida; order Pinales; family Pinaceae; genus Picea; species Picea engelmannii. The sequence continues at coordinate 143,698 of ML780751.1, forward strand.
GACACCTCAACAAGCTCAAACTCAACCTTGGCAACAAGGTTGGAGGGGGCCTGTGTATGGGAATCCCTCATACCCTACATATCCACAGTATCCTGCAAGCATTTCCCAATTACTACCTGGATTTAACCCACCATAAATGCAAGATTTACTCCCACCTCCTATACAACAACAATTTAGAACCACCTTGAACCCTAACCAACAGTAACAAGTACCTATAAATGCCAATCAACAACCACAAAACCAAGCTACCCACAACCCTCCGAGACCAACAACAATCCCTGCCCAACCAATCCCTAACCCCAATAATCAACCCACCCACCCTGTGCAGAATAAAAGATTTAAAACCTTTCCCACCTATGAAATTCAACTATGATCAGGAAAAGTTGTAAATCAGTCAAATCCTGCAGTAATAATTCAGGAAGAAAATGATAATCATCCTGAGGAATAAAACACTCAAACCACCCTTGCAGAAGAAGAGACTTCCCCTCCTATTCCAATCACTTCTTAATCTATACGAGTACCTCAACAAGTTAATATTCTACCCTACCTCGAAAGACTATTAGCGAAGAAACCTGACCCACCCTTGGACAAAGATATAGAGGATGAATTACGAAATGTATGTATAAAAATACCTCTGCTGCAAGCCATTAAGGATATCCCCATATATGCCAAAATCATAAGGGATATTTGCCTTAAGAAACCAGGAAGGAAGAAGAAGGAACCTCCCCTTGTTCAGGTGGTGGGGCAATTATCTGAATTTATTTCTGAAATGCCATACAAATATAATGACCCTATGAACCCAGTAGTCACTGTTGAAATTAATGGTATTTCTTTACCAAACACACTCATTGATTTGGGTGCAACAATTACTATAATGCCTTTTGACACTATGCAAAAGCTCCAAATCAACTAGTTAAGACCAACCCAAACCATGATAGAGTTGGCAGATAAGTCAGTCATTAGCCTTGCCAGAAGTCTAGATGATGTCACAGTCACTCTAGCTTCTTGGGAATATCCAGTAGACGTTTTAGTCATCTATTCTAACTCATCATCCAAACCAAGACACCCTCTGGTTCTTGGCCATCCTTGGCTGACTACAACAGATACCTTTATCAGTTGTCGTTCTGGTGAGATGACTATATCCAATGTCCTCTTTCCTCCTGCCCAACCGGCATAGGAGATACTTGTCTAGTTAGAAAACCCTTATGGAGAAGAAGATTGCATCAGACCCCTGTTAACACTTAAACATGTAAAAGGAATGCAAGAACAATCAGATGAACAAGTCTTAAGTTTATTTTTGGCTGATACAAATTGTATTGAATATACGAGGTCTTTTGTAGAGTTGTCACACATTTTTAGTTCCAAATTTCAACAAACCTGGCACCTTGATATCACTCAATTATATACTTTATCACTAGCTCCCTCAGAGAAGGAAGAAAGTACTGAACTTGTTGAGATTAGCCCAGGAAAACCCTTGTATATCAACTCTAGTTTGGAACCAGAACAAAAGACACAAGTAATTGAAATGCTCCAAAGACAATTTGATGCATTTGCATGGGATTATGCATACATGAAAGGCATTCACCCTGACACATGCACACATCATATCTACACTAATGACCAAATCATACCAGTTAGACAGCCTTAGCGAAGGATGAATCCATCCCTTAAAGATATTGTAAAAGAGGAATTGCAAAAACTCCTTCAAGCCAATCTCATATACCCCCATTTCAGATAGTCAATGGATGTCTCCACTTTTCATAGTTCCCAAGAAAAATGGTAAGTGGAGAATATGTGTAGACTTCAGGGAGTTGAACAAAGCCACCCATAGGGATTATTTTCCCTTACCATTTATTGATCAGGTGTTGGATACCTTGTCTGGAAAGAAGTATTTTTCATTCCTAGATGGGTTTAGTGGTTAGAACCAAATACAAATAGCACCTAAAGACCGGGAAAAGACCACTTTCACTTGCCTATGGGGAACCTATGCTAATAGGGTTCTTCATTTTCGACTTTGCAATGCCCCAACCACTTTTCAAAGGGTTGTCCTAGCCATTTTCTCTGATTTGACCAATGATTGTGTGGAAGTCTACATGGATGAATTTACAGTCCATGGAAAAGACTTCCAGGAAGCTTTGACCAGTCTAGAAAAAGTCTTGATTAGGTGTAAGGAAACTAATCTTTCCCTAAGTAATGAAAATTCAAAGATGATGCTCACTAAAGGTATTGTTTTGGGACATCACATCTCTAGTTCTGGAATGAGAGTTGATCCGGCAAAGATTCATATTATCACACAAATCAGAATACCTTCCTTACAAAAGGAATTCCGTAGCTTTTTAGGGCATGCTGGCTACTATAGAAGATTCATTCTGAATTTTACAAGCCTAGCTACCCCTTTATTCAAGTTATTATCTAAAGAAGTTGAATTTAAGTGGGATGATGAATGCCAAATATCTTTTGAGATTCTAAAACAGAAATTGTCAACTACCCCTATATTAAGAGGACCAAATTGGTCCCTTCCTTTTTATATCTGTACCGATGCCTCAGACATATCTCTTGGGGCAGTTCTTGGACAAAGGGAAAATCAAATGCCTTATGCTATTTACTTTGTCAGTAAAAATATGTCTCCAGCTGAAGTTAATTATACAGTCACAGAAAAAGAATTGCTAGTTGTGGTCCATGCTATCAATAAATTTAGACACTATATTACAGGATATCAAGCTTTTGTACAGACTGATCATTCAGCCATCAAATTCTTAATGAAAAAACCTGTAACAAATCCTAGAGTTACAAGATGGATGTTATTATTACAAGAGTTCAATATCAACATTATTGATAGACCTGGTAAGGATAATCTTGTGGCTGATTTCTTATCTAGAATGATTCATCTGGGACATAACGCACCAGTAGAAGATAACTTTCCTGATGAAAATTTGTTTGCTATTTCTACATTCACTCCTTAGTATGAAGATGTAGCTAACTATCTTGCGACAGGGAAGAAGCCTAAAAAATTGTCTCCTAGAGAAAAACATAAAGTAATTTAGCTAAGTGAAAACTACATGTGGCATGATGATTGTCTCTACAAAATAGGACCAGACTTGGTAATCAAGAGATGTGTAAGGGAAGATGAAATTCATGATATTTTGCAAGCCTACCATGATGGTCCTCATGGAGGACACTTCGCAGACAAGAGGAACGCTTATAAAGTTCTGCAATCTGGTTATTATTGGCCTCATATTTTCAAAGATGCTAAAACCTATGTATCCAATTGTGATGAATGCCAACGAATGGGTAAGCCTACTGCACGATACCAAATTCCACTTCAAGCCCAAGTAGTCATTAAGCCTTTCGAGAAATGGACATTAGATTTTGTAGGGACCATTAACCCTGCATCTAAAAAGAAAAAGTACATACTTGTATGTACTGACTATGTGACTAAGTGGGTTGAAGAAAAACTTTACCAGCTGCAAGTGAACAATCAGTGGTGGATTTCCTTTTTAATGACATATTTACTAGATTTTGTGTACCTCGAGAAAGCGTGACTGATCAGGGAACTCAATTTACCTCTAATCTAGTCAAAGCTATTACAGAACAGTACCAAATTAAACACATGAAATCTACACCCTACCATCCACAAGCAAATGGACAAGTAGAATCTACCAACAAAGTTATTGATTCCATTCTTACCAAAACAAACAGCTACAGATTAGTAGAAGCCTTATGGGCTTATAGAATCACCTAGAGGAATACAAGAGGACATACACCCTATGAGTTGGTGTATGGGAAGCAGGTACTTCTCCCCATAGAATTCCAGATCAAAACCTTTAGGACTGCAGTACAAGTTAGCATGAACTTGGATGAAGCCCAACAACAAAGACTCTTGCAGCTTAATGAGTTGGACGAAATCAGGCAGGAAGCACTTCAAAGAAGCACCCTCATTCAAGAGCAGAGAACAAAATGGCATGACAAGTATCTAAAAAAGAAAAAATTTCAACAAGGAGATTGGGCCCTATTGTATGACAATAGATTCAAAAACTTCAAAGGTAAGTTAACTACTCATTGGATGGGACCTTATGAAATTGACACTGTCTATGATAATAGTTCAATTAGGATAAAGACAATTGATGAACAACAGACACCACTACTTGTGAATGGTCACCAGTTGAGAATTTATAAGAAACCCCTATCAAAAGAGGAATTTTTGACTCGTATACTATAGAATTCAGATATGCAAGTGATCAGTAAGGAAGGAGACCTTCCTACTGATCCACATTGATTGATTGATTTATTTTTAAACATTTGTACATAGGTGTGGATTGTGTGTTGGCATGTTTACAGGTAGGTGTGCTTGTCATTGATGGCAAGATCAAAGTATGCAACAATGGAAAAACAGGGACAATGTAAGCTTAGAAGAGATAGTGTAGAGGTGCATGAAGAGTGCAAGACTGTGCTTTTTTATCTGATGGCAAACAAGTAGGCAAGGAAGATCAACAACACAAGGATAACTACATGGAAAGATCAGAAGTGTAAACTCCATTTCGAAGTTTCGGATACCGAGCATTGGAGGAGTCAAGGAAGCAACTCATGACACGAATGCCGAAACAGTGAAATGCGAAATGCGGGAATACATTGATCTGACTCCATTTCAGAGTTTCGGATACCGGGAGATTGAGAAGTCAAGAGTCGAGACTCTTCAACACAGGAAACCCGAAGTTGCGAAATGTGAAATCACGAAATGTCAAAGACTCCATACCAGAGGTTCGGATACCGGGAGTTGGAGATGTCAATGACTCTCACGATAGGAAGCCCAAAGTTGGGAAGCGAGAAAAACTGAAAAGTTGATCTGACTCCATTTCAGAGTTTCGCAGACTGATAGGTGGAGGTGTTGATAACTTTCACATCAAGAATGCCAAAATCGCAATATGCGAAAGCACGAAGTGATCTAGGCTGACAGATCCAGGAGGTGAATGTGGCAGACCACGTTAGAAAGGACAGGTGGAAGACTATGACAGGTGGCATGATCAGACATCAACAAGTGTCAAGTTGTTTTGGCATTTTAGGCCACTGGAATTCACAATTCTGAGTGACACGTGGCATCCACTCGGGTCACGACACGTCATCGAGTGATGCAAGACTGACCTCACTCCGAGAGTTTTTTCTTTGGGAGTTTTAACTCAATCACTCCCCCAAAGTCCCGAAGGATGAAGTCCCGGGGCAGAGGATAGCTGTCCGATCACCACAGATTGTGGACCATTGATCTGGATATTAAAGAGCTATAGAGAAGAGCTCGAACTGGCAAGCTCCATTTCGGAGTTTCAGGGACCGTGACATGGAGCGTCAAGAAACTCTACCACAGGAATGCCAAAATCCCGAAATGCCGAAATGAAAATTAAATGCAAGATCCTATGGATCCAATCCAATGATGCAGGTGAATTTAAGTATGATCGGAGGGCTACTGCTACACTTCAGATTGCAACTGCCAGAAACGACTGATAGCTTTTTCCAGAGGAATCAAATAGGTTTCAGCGTGATCGCTAGAGAAGATGAAGAGGCTCAAGGCATCTTCCAGTGGAATGGAGATTATTCTTAGAGGTGATTGATAGATGAAAGAGTGTTGAAGCCTATAACTGCAACAGAGAGGATTAGCTCAACTTTGATAGAGAAGACGAAGAGTCTCTACTGCCATACAGGCTAAGGAATCTCGGCTTAACACCCAGTGATGATGGACACATGGATATAACTGCCAGAAAAGATGAAGAGTGGAAATTATGATCAGGCAGAGCACTTGACATGCAGAGAGCATGCAGAAGCATGGAGCGATAACATGCACGAGTTGCACAGAGAATATAAGTAGGTAGAACAAAGAAGAGAGGGGTTGTTGTTGTGGTAAGGATTCAGGAGTGTAGAAGGAGGAGTGTATAGCAGATGAAATATAGAGTAGAGGAATGGTGGAGTAAATGGAGATGGCACACAGTGCATAATGGGGAGAATAACATAAAGTGTAGAGGAGCATGCATAAGACACTAATGCAGACAGAGTAGCGCAGTGTAGAAGGACAATGATAAGTCCGGTAAGACAATGATAAATATTGTATCACTATGATAAGTTTCATTAGCAAAATTTATATGTCAGGGTGGTAGGGAGGTTCTAGGGAGGACTGTTGTCCTTAGAGGTTCAAGTGGGTGCTTGAACACAGGGAGTTGTAGCTTCCATCTGGTTGCAGCCAGAGAAACCAGGGTGGCAGGGTGGTGCAAGGGAGAATTGTTGTTCTCTGCTTTAGAGGTTGATGCCTGTATGATTGGAAGTGGGTACTTCCATCCAGTTGGTGCTAGAACACTTGGGGAGTTGGTGCTTCCCTCTAGTTGGTGCTAGAGAAACCAGGGAGTTGGTGCTTCCTTCTAGTTGGTGCTAGAGAAACCAGAGAGTTGGTGCTCTCAGCAAGTAGCAGCTTGAAAAACAGAGATTGCAACCTCATTATGAGTTGGTCCTCATATGTATGATAATGTAAAGAATGTAAAAATTACTTATCATATAAAGAAGAAGAGGTTTTTACCCCTTATGGGTTTCCTCAGGAAATATCTATCTCTGTGTATCTCATATGTGTGACTGATGTTGAATGTGCTATTACTTATTTCCCTGCATTATTGTGATTATCATTGAGTGCTTTGTAAAGAGTTTAAAATAATCATAATTGTTTAAGCACAGTAACAACTGATTCACCCCCCCCCCCTCTCAGTTGTCCAACAATTGGTATCAGATCCGACTCCTTTTATCTAAGGGCAGATCCTAGAGCTTAAACATGTCAAGCCATGAAGGAAATTCAACCAATAAGGCCTCTCTGTTCAATGGAACAAAATTTGCCTTCTGGAAAGTTAGAATGAGAACCTACATAATGGCTTTAGGTGCAGACGTCTGGGATGTGGTAGACACCAGTTATGTAAAGCTAGTTGTACTAGCTAATAAGGATGACAAGCTAGAATTTAGCTTCAACGCTAAGGCTATGAATGCTATCTTGAGTGGGCTTGTAGAAGCAGAATTCGTAAAAGTTATGCACCTAGGAACTGCAAAAGAAATGTGGGACAAACTCATTAGCAGTTATGAAGGTAATGAAAAGGTAAAGGACGCCAAGCTTCAAACCTACAGAATACAGTTTGAACAGCTGAATATGAAGGAAGATGAAACTGTTGGAAAATACTTTCTGAGAGTAGAATAAATGGTAAATGCAATGAAATCACTTGGTGAATAAAAAGAGGAACCTTCTTTAGTTCAAACAATCTTGAGATCTCTCCCAGATAGGTTCAACCTGAAGGTTTCTGCTATAGAAGAACTTAATGATCTAAAAATCTTGGAGTTTGATCAACTTCTAGGAACATTGACTGCATATGAAATGAGAATAGTTAAAGATAAACTCACCTCTAGAGAAGCATAATTTAAAGCAGACAAGAATGAGGATTCTGAGCCCGATGAAATTGAAGAAAAAATTGTGAAGAGATTGAAGAAGGGATCAGGCAAATACAAAGGTAAACTGCCTTTCAAATGTTCCAACTATGGTGGGATAGGTCATTTTGCAATTAAATGTCCCCACAAAGGAAAGGATCAAACATGTGATGATGAGGAGAAGTACAAACACATAAATTTATTTAAAGAGAATAACTTTAAGAAGAAAAGTCTTTTCATAAACAATGATGATGATCCTTCAGATGATGAAGACAATGACTCCTCTATTGAAGATAAACTAAATGACTTCATACTTATGGCCAAAGAGGATTATGATAATAACAGCACAAGGAGTGATGTTAATGAATAAGAAGCTATGGTTGACATGGAAGGAGAACTGATCAGTGCACTGGAAGAGATTGACAGACTAAGAATCAAGAATAGAAAGCAAAGACAATTACTGATACAGTTCGAGAAAGACAGTAAAGAACTTGATGAATATCTTGTCCTACTAAAAGTAGAATTAGAAGAGGCAAAGAAAATCAAAGACATTATGAAACGACAGTTAACTGAAAAGAAGGCAAGATGTGAAGCATTAGAACAAGAAGTAGTGAAAACTAGGAAAGAGATGGAGAAGTTTCAAGCCTTGTATAATCAGAATCTGTCAAGTATCAAAGCCTCAGAAGGATTAGCCACCATTTTGAATCAGCAAAGGAATCCAAAGCTGAAAATTGGTTTGGGTTGTGAAGAGGGATCAAGTAGTGGCAAGCCAAGAAACGAAGAACCCATCAAGTTTTTCAAATGTACAACCAATGACAGCAACAAACCTGCAGAAACAAAGGAAGACAATCAGCCGCCTAGGACGAGTAAGGAAAAAGGTGTAAAGGATTGAATTTGTAGAACAAATAAATAATGCGCTCCCTACTGAAAGACGTCATCAGCATGGAAGAAATCAATTTGCTCAAAGAAGACAACCATTTTCTAGGTACAAAGAATTTTTCTATGGCTATTGTTTCTACTATTCTAACTTTGGTCACAAAGCTGTAAATTGTTCCTTAAGACTTAGACATGAGCAATTAAGATTTCAAAGG
>ML780751.1:158578-174150 GCA_009831015.1 Picea engelmannii
TCCTTTTGTTTTACTTTCACATTTTATCTTTGAAAGTAGATTTATATAATTTATTTGATCCTTCAAGAACTTTCTAAATATTAGTTTTGTAGGTATCAACAATACTCTGTTCGTATCCGGTACCAGAATTCTGTCCTTATACGGTACTACCAGGACACATCACCTAATTGACAAGAAATGCTACACATATTTCAAAATATTATGTCAATTAATATGAAGTATGAAGCCATTCAACAACCAGTTAAGTTGGAACCAAGAAGCCGAATGCAACATCAAATGGTAGCCCTTATGAAGCAATAATTTATTTTGGTTATGTTGCTGACTAAGGGGAAGTATCTTTAATTTATTTTGGTTTTGTTGCTAAAAGGAATAATTTTTAATTTCTTTCGGTTCTGTTGCTTGACAAAGAAGACATAATCTATACCTATGATTGTTAAAAGAACCATGCTTAATCTACTTCAAAGTCTAGAGGTTGCCTTTATCCAGTATTTCAGCATGATTAAAGGGATAAAAACTATATTAGCCTACAAATAACTATCTCACCCTAACTAGACTTCAATAGTATTCATTGGATTATCTTTTCTAAAGAGAAACATATGAGTATATGAACACTCTCTGTCAAGGGCACACTAGGAAATTTTTTATGGAAGAGGATGTATCAGTACCCTAAGGTAACTTTAGGTTATTCTCTTATGGACAAACTCAGACAAAATTATACATATGTATCCAATGTGCAATACAAAAGTTTATTTTTCCTTCGGACAAATCTTTAAAGACATCCAAATAAGAGAATACACCTTCCAACCCAATACCATCCCAGCCTATAAAAAGGTTTTCAGACGAACCTCCCCTTTCACCATGCAAAAGCACTCTTTAATAAAAATTGAAATAGGTGACTATGGACAAGAAGCCTCTGATGGAAAAAGGGTTTAAGAGACTAACCCTCTAGGATACTGAACAAGTCTGCTGGCAGCGGGTACCAGTCTGTGGTATGACTAGGCAAACCCATCAGGGCACTGAACAAGCCTATTGGAAATGGGGCATTCTACCTGGGGAAGGGATGTCTCTCACTAATTATCACAACTACCCCACCGGAGTACTGAAGAGGCTTGCTGGCAGTGGGTTCTAGTTGAGAAATGTGTCATCTATACTTGTCTGATTGAAAAATCCACTTTTTTCATCTAAAAGATGAACACTACAAGCAAAGCTCATTGTTAACATTTATGAGATATAACTCCAGATTAATAAACAAAGATAATTATTACAAGCAAATGTCCATTTGAGAATTACCCTAAGTCAACCTTACTAGTCTAACATCTAAAGCGTACATTACCCAAGTAGGAAAATTCTTAAGAGTGAATCCCTAACTAGGGAGTCTAATCTACTTATACTATGAAATTTATCCATAACATCTAATGATAGTAAATCTCTGAAGCAAGTTAGGTTGGATCTGTTCTTCTGGCAAAAATATAAAAACCTCCCTGTTTTCACTGCTGAATGCTACCCTTGTTAATAAGTCATCAAAAGAAAAGCAATTTCAATTTTTTTAGGCATGTGATCATATGCTAGGTGATAAATGTACTTTTGGAAATTGATTTGGTTTCCTTTCTCTTATCATCTTTTCTCCATTATGATACAGAGTGTTGAATATTCTTGCATAAGGATATGCAACATCCTTGGCATGGGGGAGGGTCAAGGAGCTCCTTCAGAACTCTTTTTCAGACTCACATTTCATCTTCAGAAACCAGTATGATCACCCTACAACCTTGCAGAGCCAGACACAAAAGAAGATAAGCATGGAATAAAGAAGTTTCATGAAGTACAGGAAATTCCACTACTAAGCTTCCAGAAAACTCCAGCCTAAAAAGATGAACTCTGACAATCTACAAGCTTCAAATACAAAGGCATCGCATATGCTATGGGTATTGATCATACAATGGTAAAATTAAAGGTAACATGGTATTATTTATTTTCCTTTGCTTATAAAACTACAATAGGTATGAAAATGTATACTAGATCTTATGAGCTTAGTGTTAAAACCATGCACCTAACTTTCACTCCCTCATAACCATATGCCTAACATTAATCAATCCTCTCATCAGATAAGCGTTTGAAAATGATTGAGGGAAAAATCACATCAAACGTGTGAATATGAAGCATGTCTAGTAATGATGAGCCATGAACGTGCTTCATCCTTAAGCAAATCATGAACTTATCTTGTGTCATGAGCCATGATTCAACATCAAATTCACCGCTCAGAGGTCCAATCGACTATCCAAAACAACATTGATGCTTCGACACCCAACGTTCCATCCCCATCATTATGCTAATGGGCATAAATGAAATGACTTATCTGGGTGGTGAAGCCATCCAGATGAGCCTCATCTTGTCTTAATTTTCCTTTGCGGCATCTTTTCTTAAACTCACCATTCGAATAGCAATGCCATCACCATAGTTGTTTTTCCGTTACCAACTTTTCTCCAGTTCCAAGATTACTCCTCCCTGTGGTCTCCAGTACCAAACCCTTACCCTCATTAGCTGGCTAAATCCTTGCGCTACAACCCAATTTTTTCTCACAATTTATAAAGATGGTTGTAAGTAGACATGAACCAGTCTTCCAGATTTATAGAGAGACTGAGGAGTTCCAACTGTGTAGAGAGAAGTATGCTAGAGTGGGATGGATGCCATTTTTGGAGAAATTCATAGGTTGGCATGAGAAGGTATCTGAAGCATTTATTCAGGGTTACGATGGAGAGATTGCGCACATAGGAAATCTGCAGCTAACAATCAATGAAGCAACCTTAAGGGAAGTCACGAGATTACCTAACAGAGGAGCTAAGTATTTCAAAGGAGTAGGAATCAACAAGGAAATGTGCCAACGATTTTTGAAAGAATACCATCAACACCTTGATTGGAAAAAGGGGATTCCTTGGAACTATATCAAGGAAGAATATCATCCAATGCTTGCTAGTCTTGAAAGATTCCTCACTTGTGAGGGAAGGTATGTTGTAACCTTCATATATCATCTTAGGCTTCTATTACACTTTGAAGGAGGCCCTGAAATTGATTTCCCATATTTTTTATGGATGATTCTGAACAAGATGGTAAGAGGTGTCAAATCCCTATCCAAAACTGAGAAGACTAGCATTTACCATCAAGGTCTTATTAAGATGTTAGTTTTACATGAAATCAAGAAGCAAAGGATTAGATGGAAAATCCTCATCACTCAACACCTTCCCATAGAAAACAAACCTGTAGAGGAAGCCCATCTTGCTCCAGAGAAAGATAAGGAACCTCAAAAGAAAAAGGGCAAGAAAGATAAGGTAACTCCATCATTATCAGTGAGCCAAAACGAAAAAGATAGTAAACAAGAAAGGCCCTCTTCCACAGTCAATAAGACTTTTAAAAGTCAAGAATCAAAAGGTAAAACCAAATTAGTAGAGGAGACTTCAACAGTACCACTTCAGGAGAAGGGTCATACGACAAAAACTATGAGGAAAGGGAAGAATAGCTCAGAAAATAAAATTGAACAGTCTATAGAACAATCCCCTGTAACCATTGCACAAATAGAAAAGAAGAAAAAGAAGCCTGTGAGCACCCCTAATCCAGCACCCCCTTGTAAAAGAACCACAAGGAGCATGGAAAAGAAAGGAAAAGAAGTTGTCAGTCCTCATACACATGAAGATCCAATAGATCTTACCTCCCCTTCTGAAGACCTATCAGTCCAAGATGACATCCCTAGTTTGACCGAGGAACAAGTCACTATTACTTTATGTGGGATGAGGGAGAAAGTGGAGGAAAGAGAATACATCCAGCCAGAAACAATGGAGTCAACAAGAACCTTAACAAAAGAACAGATGAAGAAAAAGATTGGGGAGCTACAAAAACAAAACCATGAACTCAAACAAGAAGTGAAGGAATACCAACTATTGGACAGGTATATCAAAAAGGAAAGCGAGAAACTAAAGGCAACTAGCCAACAACTTCAAGATGACCATGAAGAGACTTCTAATAAGCTCAATAAGGTACTAAGACTCTTACAATACATTAGGTTCATAAAAAGGGAGCTGAAAGTAGAAGCCTCAGCCATCAACATCATTTATCCACAGAAGTAAAGAATGGAGTATCAAATTTTGAAAAATTTTGGGTTTGTTTCAGTTGCATGAGGACATGCAATGGTTTTGGCATGGGGGAATGTTGAGCCTCTAAATTGACATCCCCACTACCCTATTATATTTCTCATCTATACCTTTTTGGCTTACCTAAGCTTGGATAAATGACAAAGAACACTACCATTAGCCATTGATGAGGTCATAAGGTAAAGTATAATTAATTCATGCATTTTTGTGGTTTATTGAGCTAGGAGACTAAATGTTTCATGTACTAATGTTTTAATTTGCCATGTATAACCTTTGACCTCTAGATGAGTCTAGCCTTTCTGTACCAGCTCAGCCATCCAATACTTATGCGCCAGATTGCCACTGTTTGAATTCGGTACCAAGCTCACCTTCCATTCAAATTCGGTACCAAATCTCACCTGTCGTGATCTGGTACAATGGCCACAAACTATTGTGATCCAGTACCAACCACTTGTGCACTGTTTGGATCCAATACCATTTACCGAATCTCACCTGTCACGATCCGGTACCAATATAGGAAGTAGAATATACTAAGTTTAGCTCCAGATCATACTAAAAATAATTGTTGGATGTTTGCTGAATCATTAAATCTCTATCAAGGTTATGATAAGCTTGTTTGTTTATTTGCTTCATCCTCATACACTTTGTATCATGAGGATGTTCAGCTTAAAATATGTAACCGAATATATAAATTTGACAATTGACTGATTTGATAAAGATTTCACCCCCTTGTGTTTCATGACTAAGATTGTTTAAATAGTCATGGCAAGGATGGTGGAGGTAGTAGAGAGTTAGTATAATCCAACATGTGAAGCAACGTTACATATTGTAGAACACATTCTGAGTTGAAGTTTAATAGAAGGATGCCATTTATTTCCAAGTCTCTATCATTTATGAATGAATGTGAGTTGAGTTGTTAGTATAGTTTAATTCTATGTTTTGAAATTTAAGTAAGAGGAATGTGTGGATCTAAAGAAAGATTACTGTAGACTCCAGTCACTGACCTGTTGAAACGACAGGGGCCCACCCCCCAACGAAGTTCAACATCCTTATAGATTAGTGTTAGTAGTTGATTTCAATAGTATAGATGTTAGATTAGCTGAATCTTAATTCTTTCAGATGATAGCAGTATTGTTTAGAATAGGATTTTGATTATGCGATTGTTTGGAGATCTTTACTTACTATGTTTTGCATATGCTTTGTTTTTTTTTTTATGAATTTGATTTTGTTTCATGGACATAAATGTTGGCAGGAGTAGTCAGACATATTTGAAGGAGAACTAGTGAAGTTTACAACAACACATTGTGAACCACATCATACTCAGTATATTGACTATTGAACTACCCATGCTATGTCTTGATGATTGATGTGTGATTTCCCTTTCAGAAGTGTGATTGCATAGTTAGTTTTTTGGGTTAGATAGCAAAGTTGATCTGTCAAATAACTCCATCTCATATTTTCATGTGCCATAATGGAGTAGATATCCCCTCTATGAAAGACAACCAAAGTGTCTTTTGATTTTCTAGTTTGTTTTGTTTCCAACATGCATAATCTACAATATTTCTATACTCATGACATTAGAATTACCTTTCTTACTGGTGTCTCGCAACTCTGTTGATTACGAATCCTGGATTGATAATTAATGAGTGCATTATACTAAACATATGAGTAGCACAACACATAGTTATAGTACAAAGAATAAACTAGAAATGTAATAACAGGGTTCATCCCATTGAACAAAGATTGTTCAACAGTGACATTGTCTTAGCACAAAATACTACTAAAAAATAGAATAAGAAGACTCATGCAGGTCCCTTGATTAAAAGTGGAGTGAATCTCCCAAGTAGAATTACATGTAGTGATCATGGTAAAGAGATTGGTTGGGATCACTTGGTCAAAGGGAGGAGAACTCATAGATGTAAGGCTTCTCCAAGTGGAGCCTTATAAAACATAATTTTAAATAGATAAATGCTATCATAACTTCTTTACAATTCATTATTCAGCATATAACCATTCATTATCCAACATATAACCATGTTCAGCAGAATTAAAATTTATGAGCAGCATGATAATAAACCACATATTCAACATATTCAACAACATGACAATAAACCACATAACACAGCATAATAATGAAAATACATACCTCCAACTGATGCTATTGCTGTTATCCAACTCTGCTCTGCCCAAAACTGACTAACCTACCAACCAACTAGGAACAACCTATCTGGCTCCCTAGCTCCAGGATTCCTTATGGCTTCCTGGCCCCCGAGTCCAAAATTCCCAGCAATAGGTGCCCCCTGTGAAAGTCCTCAAGTAAGCTGCCAGTAAAACCAGAAATACAGATGCAGTCCAAAACTGTTTTTCCCTCCACCTTCTCCCTTTATCTTTCAAAAATTCTCAAACCAAAATAAAAATGAGATCCTCTTCCAAGTGATCCCCTCCTCTCTTATCCTCCTCTCTCAAGTCCCCCTCATTAATCCTCCAACAACCTTATCCTCCGATTAATTCCCCAACAACCTTATCCTCCCATTAATTACTTCACCCACTTTCAATAATAAAAGACTCATTTACTATATTTTAATAATTAATTAAATTCAAATTTAAAAATTAGGATAAAAACTAATCAATTTGGGTTGTTACATACACCCACCCTTCAGGAAACTTCGTCCTGAAGTTAAAGTATTTTATGATACAAGGGAAATGACACATGGTTCACACATTCATATCCAATAAACAACATTATCAATAAGTAAGCCAAGAAAACTCATACATACTAGTGTACATGTGCAAGAAATGGACGTGTAGCTAGTACATACAAGTCTTGTGCATGTACTAATAACAATAACTATCACCTCTATAGTAATTTATGTATGCATCCAATTCAATCAACAAGACTATTCATTTTATAAAAGATAATAAACCAATCAAATGTTTGCGAAATCCCTTAATTACAATAATCTAGCTCAACAATGTTTATTTAGACAATTGTAGTTTAGTTAAGTAATTATGAATATACATATATACAGATTTTCTTTTTAGAAGGGAAAACAATAAATTCCAGCATAAGGAAAATCTCCATACACTCTCAATTATTTCTATTCATCCTTCCTCCCTAAATTACTTCCATTTTCCATTCCTATCCTTCCTCTGCTGGACTATCTTGGAGTGTCAACTATATTGACCTAACTCCAAATAGAACCTATAAGTGGAAGTATCACTATCTTGACCAAGATTCCCCAATAGGCAACTGACAGTCATCATCACATGTCTAGGGGAGTGTGAGCTAACACCGTCCTCCCATGACTCCAGGTTTCAGAGGATACACGGTGGGAAATTCCTCCACCCCTCCTAATAGGACTAGGGTCCACACCCTACAATGGAATATACAGTGGCACCGTGTTTCTGGGAATTTTGTCATCGTTTATTTAGTTTTTGAGCAGTCTCACCACCTGAAAACCTGCACTGGTCCATATATCATAACAGTGCATTTGTACAAATATAATTTCACATACAAATATTCATACCATATTTTTTCTCGGTCGGTGGTCATGACATCCACTCTTATTACCCTTATCCCTTAGCTATTTCATAGCCTATTAACCTACAAATTAGTCTATAACACAAACTCATACATGTCTATGCATTATCATCATGTAATTGCATACAACCATAATCTCAATTCGGTATCCACATACCAACAACTTAAATATCAAAGTTTTCAAGTTAGAAACATATCTCATAATATCCCCATAATTCAATTGACGTTACTTGTTCATAGAATTTTCATTTACATAGTAGATCGCATCATATCCATCATCATTCAAATAACATTTAAACATTCATAGAATTTACATTCTCATAATAGATCGTATCATATCCATCATCATTCAAATAACATTTAAACATTCATAGAATTTACATTCACATAATAGATCACATCATATCCATCATCATTCAAATAATATTTAAACATTCATAGAATTTACATTCACATAATAGATCGCATCATATCCATCGTCATTCAAATAACGTTTAAACATTCATAAGGTTCCTACGTCTTAAAAGTTCAAGTGTATCATTAATAGTTTCACTGTGAATAGAAATTAAAGGGTGATTAGGCCTTAAGTAATTCTCGCTATCTAAGTCAAAAGGTGGCATTACATACACCCACCCTCCAAAAAAAAACTTCTTCCCGAAGTTATGGCCATTCTCATTATAAGGAAAAATTCATGACATAACTTATGTGTGTCATCTATGATAGAAAACCCTATTCTATAATGGTCCCATTGTACCTTCACCGATTAAAACATGTTGAGGCTATTAATATATTAATTACAACTACCCCTATTTAGTAAACAACTTAACGTGTCTTGACTCTATTTTATTGTCACTTTTAATTTAATAAATGATAAGAGACACTTTCTCTATAGATTTATTCTTCCTAAGTTCCATTTATGACTCCCATATATAAAGTATAGTCTATTTGTTTGTTCACTAGCTAGAATGTTAGCTCATCATCAATTCTCTAGTTAAGTGAATCTTTTATTGAGTTCGATATAAACTTCCTTAAGTCATACATACAATCTCACCTAGGGTATCTTGATAATGATAAACAATCATTGTTGACTTTGATTGTCTCTCTAATGTAATTAACTCCCTTATTATAGCATTGTCCTTAGACTATAATTCTTGTTCATGCTCCTACTTACTTTTGTGTGTTATACTCTAACCTACTTAATTTATTTTTATTTTTATTTTTGATACACATTATATCAATTGTCTACTACCCTTTGTAACATTGTATCATGTTACATTTCTTACATTCTCACACCTTGTATTACATTGATAACCTTTGTATTATATAATTATTTATTTATTATCTTTATGTTACATCTATTTTTCTCTAACCATCATTTAGTCCAGGTTATGTTCTTAATACACTTCGTTCATATCCTCTCACTATCCTGAACTACCCTTCATGTCAACACCTTTATGATATATATACCATATTGCATAAAACATGTACTTTTTTTTTTTTTAACCTACTTGTATGTCACTTCACCCTTTAATACTTTATACTACTTGTCATTCATGTATACTTATTTATTTATCATTAATATTCTCCCTTAATTTTCTATCATTATTGCATACTAACTATCTTGTCATTTGTATATCCTCATCATCTTTGCCATAATTTACTTTACTTATATTACCTATTTTTGGATTCTTCTTCTTCTTCTTTTTTAACCTATCTCTCTTTTTAACCTATTTTACATTAAGAGCAAACTGAGAGGGTTACCCTATCTTCTATTTTGTATGCACTCTCATTATAACTATTACACCATTCAATCATCTAATCATTGTTATGTGGACCTCACATATATTATAATATTAATTTGCCTTTCACAATCCTACATATAATATATAAACACAATTGTAGTATCATTACATATATAGAATTGATATTGCTATACTATGCTTAGTCCTTTCAACTTCACATTATACTAGGATGGTGCTCATCAATATAGATTTATTTTACTAATTATTGAACCAATACTTATTTTAATATGCTATATTTTAACAACATATGTATTATGTTACAACATTCATTTTAACCACATATGTATACCTTTATATATATATATAATTTCAATATAATTCTTTAAAACTTTATATATATATATATATATATATATATATATATATATTAATTAAATAATTTATTTGAATTCAACATTAATTTTAAAATTAATTAAAATTTTCAAAACTTGATATTAAATCAATAATTTTTTTTTTTTAATATTGAAAATATTTTATATATTATTTTATTGGTTAACAAGTTTGAAATTTTATTGCTAAGTTAGCATCATCCTTATTACACTTACAAATTTATTTTTATACAATATTTTAAACTCTACAATTTTACCATGTGTCTTCCACTTAGGTGGCTAAAAATCCAATGGTTTCTATTTATAATTAAGAGGAATGTCTATTCAATATATAAATCTATGTATTATTTTTTTTTGTTTTTAACTTATATGTAGTAATATATTTATATTCCAAATACAATTTATGATTTATTATTTATTATTTATTTTTAAACAAAAACTCCTTGGGAAACACTAGAGCACAATCCAACTTGGGTTTGGATCACATCGAAACTAACTCAATCCAATTGTTGTTATTGTCGAGAAATCAAACTGGGAACTATTGTTATTGTCGAGAAATCAAACTGGGAAATTGTGGTCGGGTTTCTCTCACATCCCAAGTAACTTAATCCAAATGTATTAATTGTGCAGAGATCAACTCCAAAGTGTAACATTGTGGTTGCAGACAACCCAACGTCATCCAAATGTATAAATTCTGGAGAGATCAAACTCTGAAGTGTTAAGATAATGGTTGGATCACAGACAAACTAAATTAATCCAAAAGTATTATTAACTGTGGACATAAAATATCTCAGCGGCTAGATTTACAGCCCAACTGACTTAATCTAAATGCATTAACAGTGGAGAGATAAAAAACAAATCTTTGAAGTGTGTCATTGAAAAAATAAAAAAAAACAAACGTTAAAAAGATAGTGTATATTCTTGGCTGAATGCATGAACAGATAACTGGAAACTATGAAGATTCCAATTTTGTGTTTCAACCTGCCTTCATGAATCAAGGGAGAAAATATTTACTAAAAGGGAATATAATTATATAGATTTTATAAAAACAAAAATCCCCCAAAACGACAAATACCCGTACAAAGACTGAGCATAATCCATCTTTTGGAACTGTCATTGATTTGTTTATCATTACAAATCAAAGAGAGACCCTTTTATTTTGCCGAAAGAAAAAAGTACAATATACAAAATCTTCAATTCCCCCTGACAAATCAATGGAGTGAAGAATGATAAGAGAGGAGTCATTTATTAGTTGCACTGCACTAGGGTGGGCTGCATTTATTAGTTGCACAACTCATGAGCAGAGCAGCTGGAGATTTGTCTTTTGTTACTGACACCATTTAAGAACATCTGCAAACGAAAACCAAGCTTCGTACCATCATTGATTTCTCGCCAGATCTTAATTTCAAGCGTGGAAATCAAAAGCACTAGCATAGGGCATAGAAAAACTAGTGAATGAGTAGGATCTACGCAGAAACAAGGCGGAATTAGGTAGAAAGAAAAAAAATGGGGTGGTCGGTGACCAATGGGCACTCTTTTTATTATTACACTCAAGAAGGTTATCAATGTGGAAAGTTTGGGTCTCTTTCAGCTTGGAAACTAATTGGAAATTTGTGCACACTAAGATTTCTTGTGAACCCTATTTGGAAGGTGACCACATAAACAAAAATGGAGGCTAAGGTTTCTGCAATAAAAATTATTCTTAGTGTTTCTGCAATAATTGCAATATTTGCAGCAACTACAATTGCATTTGGTGTGGTTGCCTCTAGTTGTAATTTATGTCTCTTAAATGAATTCTAGAGTGTAGTTTTCAGTTGTAAGAGTTGTGATTCTTTTGGGAAATTGCAAGAACTATGTTTGAAATAGCATGCAGACCTACAGAGAATGTTTAATTTCCGAAATCTATAAACCCGAGAGAAGGTAGAGATGTTTAATTTCTGAAATCTGTAAACCCACTGGAAAATTATTAGAGACTGAAAGGAACCAATGAATTAGAAGTGCGAGTACTAACCCCAAATCCCATGCCATGATGAATATAATGGCTGGAGCCAAGCTGGGCATTGCCAAAGAGAAGGCATGAGATGTATCCTTCAATCCCAATAGCATGAATTTTCGATTTAAACAGACACCCCCAATAGACAACAGAAAGAATTGTTCGAACAGAAGTAAACTCAATGTTTTTGGTCGCTTCCACTTTTCAAGAAAGAGGGAAAATGGTGTAAGCACCAGTGCTCCAACCTCGTTGGAATAAACAATGAAAACCAGAGGGTTCAACCCTTTTGATAACTCATTCTTCAAGAGAACATCTTTCACCGCAAAATTAATCTGATTAACCAGCAAAGAGGCATAGATGCCCAGCACTTCCAGACTACAGAAAGGGCGTTTGTCACTGTAGTGTATTTGAGCAATCCCACATAGTTTGCCAAATGGCTTCGCTTTACACGCACATTTTCCTTAACTTTTTTAGCAAGATTGAATGGTTAGTGTTTTGCTTCTCGCCCTAGATGTAGAAGTTAAATGTGAGTGTGAACTGTGTAGCATGGAAGAAGTAGACACTACGTTCCTTGGCAGGATATACAAAATTGTGGGAACTCTGGTTGGCATGTGTGGAGCAACGACAATGAGTTTCTTGCGGGGTCCTGCTCTAAGCCATCTCTGGATTTCAAGGGCACATTCAATATTTGACCCTAATACACTGCACTCAGTGGAAAACATTCTTGCTAACTTTCTACATGGAGGAAATGGAATTTCAGGTAAACAGATTAGAGGGTGTATTTACCTCATCTCGGCAGTGACCTTCTTATCCACTACCATTATATTGAAGGCTGTGACAG
Organism: Picea engelmannii; assembly: GCA_009831015.1. Lineage (NCBI taxonomy): Eukaryota > Viridiplantae > Streptophyta > Pinopsida > Pinales > Pinaceae > Picea > Picea engelmannii. The sequence continues at coordinate 171,224 of ML780751.1, forward strand.
TGAATAAGTATCCGACCCCATTGTCCCTAGCATCAATTACTAGTATTCTAGGCTCCATTCAAACTACATTCCTAATAACGGTTCTGGACAGAGGAATCAAGCCAATGTCATAGGTATTAGATAGGAGAGGGATTTTGACTATAGTCTATGTAGGAATCGCTTGCAATGGAATCACACTTTCATTACAATTGTGGTGTATGCAGAAATGAGGGCCTGTATTCATTACATTTTTCAACCCAGTGGCTACTTTGTGTTTAACAATCTTATCATCTTTGTTTTTGGGAGACATGTTGCATCTAGGAAGGTAAGTGGTTAGATTTTCAGTTTTTCTATGGCTATACAATCATGTTGATTGTAACAATCCAAATAGGCACAAAGACAAAATTCTGTTGTGGGTGGTCAAGCCCAGGTTTCAGTTTTGAAATTGGGCTCTGATACCATGTGTAAGGCTTCTCCAAGTGGAGCCTTATAAAACATAAGTTTAAATAGAGAAATTCTATCATAACTTCTTTACAATTAATTATTCAACATATAACCATTCATTATTCAGCATATAACCATGTTCAACATAATTAAAATTTATGAGCAGCATGATAATAAACCACATATTCAGCATATTCAGCAGCATGATAATAAACCACATAACACAGCATAATAATGAAAATACATACCTCCAACCGATTCTATTGTTGTTATCCAACTCTGCTCTACCCAAAACTGACTAACCTCCCAGCCAGCTAGGAACAAGCTATCCGGCTCCCTAGCTCCAGAATTCCTTACAGTTTCCTGGCCCCCAAGCCCAAAATTCCCAGCAACAGGTGCCCCCTGTGAAAGTCCTCAAGAAAGCTCCTCAAGTAAGCTGCCAATAAAACCAGAAACAAAGATGTAGTCCAAAACTATTTTTCCCTCCACCTTCTCCCTCTATCTTTCAAAAATTCTCAAACCAAAATAAAAATGAGATACTCTTCCAAGTGCTCCCCTCCTCTCTTATCCTACTCTCTCAAGTCCCCCTCATTAATCCCCAAACAACCTTATCCTCCCATTAATTCCCCAACAACCTTATCCTCCCATTAATTACTTCACCCACTTTTAATAATAAAAGAATGAAAGACTCATTTACTATATTTTAATAATTAATTAAATTCAAATTTAAAAATTAGGATAAAAATTAATCAATTTGGTTTGTTACAATAGAGACATGCAATGATTTTAGAAACTAGGAATGATGGGACTGAGAAATGTTACCTTTTTTTCTTTATTATGATAATGTTTTGAATCTAGAAAATCCAAAATTAATCCTCATATATTCCATTCCACGCCCATCCTAGCCATTTAGTGTACAAAGGTAAAATGGATTATGTTTCTTATATTTTCTTGTATATATGATGAAATTAGAATATATGTTTGATTTTTTGTCTTCAAATAAAATTAAAAGATTATAACCTTGAGTTTCAGGAAATGATGAAGTAGATCACATGTTGCATATTCCAGGGTTGAGATAAAAAGATGAAGGTTTTTCAGACATTAGTGGAGACCAGATTTGAAGGAACCAAGTCGATCTCACCAAGGAACAACTGGACAAAGGCAAGGAGAGAGTATAGGGAGTAGTTCGAGCTCACTTATTGATGCCCACAAATTTCTCCCTTGAAATTCGTGGACTGTTAGAATCTTCATACTTTCAAATTGTACATACATCTTGAAAACACACTCTAGTTTTAATGGACAACAATTATACGCCTTTAGCTTATGGATTAATGTAAATGCAAACAGTTTGGGTTGATTCCCATATTTCTCTATAAATACCCAGTTGCATTCAATGTTAGAGAGGTAGAGAATAGAAGGAATATACTGGAATTCGAAGTGTGATAGTGTTGTTATATACTTTGTGAACAAACTTTGAAGTTTTTGGCAATCTATAAATATGTTTCTTTAGTTTCATTTTGGGATTATGAGTGAACAATAGTGTTGTCACACAATTTATTCAGCCATGCTTTCCAGTGAAAGGTGATAAGAAAGGTAGGTCTAACCAAATTCCGAAAGAAGTGTGATAGTGTTGTTATATACTTTGTGAACAAACTTTGAAGTTTTTTGCAATCTATAAATATGTTTCTTTAGTTTCATTTTGGGATTATGAGTGAACAATAGTGTTGTCACACAATTTATTTCTTTTTGTGCCTGTTTGAAGGAGGTATCTTATGTTTATTATTGCATAAATAGATTTCTAGTTTTAGTTTATTGGTTTATGTACTCTCTTTTATTTTGAATTTCAAAGTATTTATGTTGTTTATGCATGTTGTAAATGGTAGCTACCAAATTCCCTTATTTGCATCATTAAGTGTTTATTTTAATAAGATAGAGCTTGAAGATGAATGAAATGATTGTTACCTCATGTCTCACTTCGAGAGCACTGTTGGAAATCTTTGAAACCCATAAATAGGGTAGCCAATAGTCAAACCAAGATAATCAAAGTAATTCTTTTATTCTTGGTTTTGATTTGAATTTTTTTAATAAGTAGACTTTTAAATAACTTCATCATAAACCAATCAATGTATAGGTTGTTAATTCCGTACAGATAGCATTTGTGTCTCATAAGCTTCAAAACAACCCCGGGTTGATAATTAAATGAAGCCTTAAGATAATTGTCCTTTTTAAACGACATATTTTAGTGATGTCATCTAGGATTGTGGTTTAAGCCAAGACGAGTACTTAAATTCAATGCTATGAGATGGCTTAGACTGGTGCAAATAACAGTATGTGTAGACACATATAGATGATGGAAATTCTTACATGTACAAGGTAAATAAGGCTTGGGCTACCACACACATGAACATGGGTAAACACATATAGTTGGTGTAGTTGATTGCATGCATAGGCAGATAGAAACAATTATAGATGGTTAATAGAAATAATAATAATGTTGTAGCTTG
>ML780751.1:174866-197912 GCA_009831015.1 Picea engelmannii
TAGATATTGTACCATGTGATTGTGGTAGCTACAATTGGCATGGTAAAAGATTGCCTCGTGGGGAGGTTGATTGGCTAGAGAATTTGAGATTTATGTGTGAGTGTGAACTAACAATGGAATTCCACTCATACTAATAATAAGAATTGGCTAGAGAGAAAGAAAAATGATGAGTTTATCATTGGATACTTAAATGAAGTACTACGAAAATTTTGGAGAAATTGGAATAGTTCAATAAGGAAGTGTTATGATAGCTTAGGGATGTTATTGCACCTAGGATTCCCTAGATCTTAAGTGTCAATAGGAAAGAGCATTAAACCATGCCAATTTTTTGCAAATTCTTCCATAGCTTAGGTCAAGGGCAAATTGGGTTAATATTTCTTTGGTTAGCTCACCCCATTGATAGGATTCCTTAAATGTGGTTGTTTCTTGTTGTTTAAAAAAAGTCTTCTTTTGTGTGCTTTCATAGGTAACTTGAGGGGGTCCTAATTCTTGGTATCAAAGAGTGGTTTCTAAACCTATGGGCCTATGGGCCATGCTTGATAAATTATTGTAAAATGACTTGTGTCTAAATATAAGAGTAATGAAGTACATTGATCCTAAGTTGATGTCATCCTATTTACAGAAGGGCATAATGGTCAATGCCCACAAGGGCCTAGAATTCTCACTATCCTCATCTAGGGTGGGGAAAGTTCAAGGCGATTAGAATAACACCACTTTGGAGGTGATTTAATCTCCTTAGGCATTAATCACAACATTGAATGCATTCATTCCTTTTATTAAAGCGTGACCAATTGATGATATACAGAGGACAAAGGAGAATGCTCAGGAGGAGGTTATTTTGGAAGAGCTAGAAGTTTAGGAAGAATAGGAATTGTCTTCCATTAGCATGATCCTAGAATTCCAATAGGCACGATTTCTTGATTTCCATCAAGGTGAAAGTGGGCATAAGGCAAAGCTTGGTTATAAGGAACGACCCAATGCTTTGGCTTAAGGATTCTAACAAGAAGGCCCAGTTGTATTTGTTTCAACTCAAAGACACCGCCCTTATATGTTGGCAAATTATGCAAATGTAACTAGGAGTGTCCAATGAGATGTTAACCTAAAAATTATTCAAGGAACAATTTCACTGGAAGTATTTGTTCAGGTATTGGAAGACTCATTATATTAATACCTTCTTTTCCCTAACCAAAGTGATTAAGGTTGTGACTGAATATAAAATATGGCTCATGGAATTTCTCCCCCATGTCAAGGACTTGGATATGAAATATATCCACGTTAATAGGTTTACCAATGGCTTGAATCTTATCATCAATTTTAGGTTCAACACCTTGGATTTTCCCACTCAAATCAGTGAGGCTAGCATCACGGGTTGAAAATGAGATAACAGGTAGAGATGAAGCATGTGCGGTGTTTTAAGTACCTACAATGCCAATATTGGGGACTTGAGTTGATTCCCTAAAATCTAGGAAATAATAAGTAACTTATATGTTGAGCATCAACCTTCGGTCACAGGCCACCAATGATGCACAAGGAGAATTTAAGAGCCAAGCCTAGGGAAATGTGGGACATGAAGGTATGTCAGTTCAAATGCCAACATGTAGAGCAAAGTGAGAGCTCATCATGACCATTATAGTCCTAGATTTGTGACATGGGAGGATACTAAGGAGATGTATTGAGAAATCTTATTTTTGTTTTAACTTTGGGACAAAGTTTCCCACGGATGAGTATATGTAATACCATACCATTTCAGAGTTTTATATTTCTATCTATATTGTTTTTTATACCATATCATTTTAGACTTTTATATTTCAAGTTGACCATCACATTTTTAATGTTGAAATATATATATATATATATATATATATATATAAAACCAATATTTCAAGTTGACCATCACATTTTTAATGTTGAAATATATATATATATATATATATATATATATATAAAACCAGGACATGTCATGACATTTGTGACTAGACATGTTACCTGGAGCCACAATTTTATTGATATATAGCCATGTTGTATATGATGCAAAATAGATTAATGTAATTAATCATGTACCGTGAATTTATGTTTTAAATTAAACAAGCTTGTGGGAGGGGGCACTTTTTTATTATGATGTTGCTAATGTTAGTCGATCTATATGTTTTATTCATTATATGATGCCATGAAGGCACTCGTGTTGGAGTGTGGGGTTGTATTCGAACTTTGTGCTTTGTAATTGAATAATTTCAAGTTAAAAGGACCGCACTGTGGTCTAAGAGAGAAATAGAGAGAAGGATATCACACCGATTACACAATTATGCATTATCTTACATATGAATCATTTTGATACTTTGATATATTTCCTGGTAAGTTGTGTATCATGTAGGATACAGGGGATTTCCTATACAACATATTTATTAGACAATGTGAACATGGAAATCTAGAAGACAAAGGTTGGGTTTTGAAGGGCATTACCCCCAAGTAAGGATGGGAAAGACAAAAGGGTTGGAGGTCCATTTCCACCGTGTTATTCTTCCTCTATTAAACCTCGAAACCTAGGGACTAACACATTCTAAAATGCTTGTTGTGAGTTGAGAGGATGCAATGGTCTCCACCCGCTTGCATATCCCACTAGACAAAGGAGTATGTTCAGTGATTCGAGTTAGGATAAAATGGTTAGGCTTATCTCTAAGCTTAATTTTTAAGCATAATAGAAAAATCTGGTTCTATTCAAATACTTTTAACTTCACCAAAGGAAAGTGTGGATTAAACTTATCGAGGTTCAAGTTTTTATTTAAAATATATATATATATTTTTGGTAATCTTGAATCTTGTGATTTGTGAGGGACTGTCTTGGTTAAAATGTCATGATTCATGGGCATTTAAGTCATCAAAGTCACTTGGGGATCGCACTTGGCTTGGACGGCACCAATCTTTAACATGACTGGATTTTGAGGTGTTCCCAAAAATTTCGAACTGATGACTTTCACTTACAGAATACCTTAACAACGCACTCCCTCATCGACTCCTCTAGACCTAGGAATTTTTTTATCTAAAATCTTAAAATATATTACATTTAATCATTTATTTTAAGATTTCATTTAAAAACATTAAATGAATACATGGAAATTTGGTTAAGTAATCTTATCCAAAATAAATAAATAAAAAGATAAAATATAAGATTTAAAACGATTTGGCTGGTTAATAACACCATAGTATAAGGTAGTCGTGCATTCATTATAGGAGAGCCCTTCTTCATGTAAGAAAGATTTTCTTTCCTGAAGGAAAAACTATAAAACTCTAGGAAAATGCAACAAGCAAAAGTAGACTACAGATTTTTCAGTTATAAAACCTTATCTTTAGATATTATGCTTGATAAATTTGATCCGAAATTTAATAGTCACGAATGGGAATCGAACCCCTTCTACCACTGAGTAGCACCCTAGCGGGCTTCTGTTAGCGTTTTAATCAAGATATAATTAAATCGAGTTTCAAATTATTTATTTTGGGAAAATCAAGATATAATTTAAAAAAAAAATCCACATATTTTGAATTAAGGGGTTATAAAAGGTAAAGTGTGGCATAAATAGTGTCCTTTTAAATTCCTTTAACAAATCAATAAAGACACGAGTATTCTTGAATATGTAGTGTATTATGTTTAGAGTAGACTATGCAAGTGTTTTTTTTAATTCTCTGGATGTTGCGTAGGGATCGGTGACAGATCCAGTCGTTGTCTCCCACCGAGATTTTCTCCAGAACTGCCATCATTCTAGTCTCCTCTGCTGAATGGATACTCTATTAAACAACCTTATGCAACCTTCTAATGAGGTTGTCTTGAGACAAGCGGGACTATTTGATAATGCTGACGTCCTCAAGTTCAAACAAAACAATTTTCCTCCCACGCATTTCAAATCTCCTTTTCCCGCCGAGGCTCCAGAAGGACATCTACCGGATGTACAGACTACAGATAGAGTTCCAGTGGATGCTCCTTCCTTTTCTGGTAAACCCTGTATTTCATCTCGTCCTTCTCCTCTGACTGATTGTTCTAATCTACCTCCTGTATAGGGATTACAAAATGCTTCCATTAGCTCGACAGAGTCAGCCCCTTTCGGCCAAAAGGCCTGGAAATCCAACAAAAGAGCAAGAAGACTGGTGCTGGGAGATGGAGTGGGACTAGAAGATCTCTGCAAAATGTCGCTCTGTGTTTTAGTGGGGCGTTTCTCCTATAAATAGTTCAGCAATATCCACCTTGTCGACTGGATAAATCTTCACTGGCTTCCTCTTCTTGGATACTCCCCTAAGGTCATCTACCTCAAAAAAGGTTGGTATGGCTTTATTTGCAAGGCTCCTGAGGATGTCTCCTTATTACTAAGTAAGCTTTGGGTTTCTGGGGGATCAAGTCTCATGCTCAAGCGCTAGAGGATGGCTTTCAACCCTGACACAGATTATTTTCAGCATAGGCACTTGTGGGTCCTTCTTCCGGGCCTCCCACTGTTCCTCTGGAATGAAGGAGCTCTTAAAGCTATTGGCGATTCTTTGGGCACTTTCATTGCTGTTGATCCTCAGTCTCTTACAGGTCCGATGAGAAAAATGGGCAGAGTTCTGGTAGCTATGGACATTTGTGCGGGTCTACCGGAAATCCTGGAAATAGAATGGAGAGGAAGGAAGGTAGCCCAGCCACTGGACTATCTAGGGATCCCCTTCCACTGCAACCATTGCTGAAAAATAGGACACCTCCATCGCTCCTACCCTGGTAAGGATCTAAACGAACCTTTGGAATCTGATGACCTACATTTAAACCCTCCCGATTACATGGAAGAAGACCCCTCTCTGAGTTATTTGGAAGTCTCCTCCCCTCCTCTTCCCCCAGTTCCCTTCGATCAGACTCTCTCCCTTTCAGATAAACTCAAACAACATTGTCCCCATCTCTTCTTGTCCCTTTCAGATGCAGAGAAGGATTCACTAAAAAAATCCCTCTGGTTTTCATCTACCACCGGTGCTAAGATTCCCTCCCTGGACTCCGAGCCTCCTCCTCTAGTTTCCTGCATTACTGATCCCTTAGCTACTATTTCTTCCTCCCCTCTGATTACTGGATCCATCCCCATCATTGTCAAAGATTCACCTACTTTGGATCTGTCCTCCCCTCTGAAACTCCCACCTCTTTCCTCTCCGAATAGGCTCCCTAGCCACTCTTCCACCTCTCCGGATTCAGAAGCTTCTCTTCAGGTTTTACCAGGTTACAGGGAAGTTGAGGAGGATGAAGCCTACCTTTCCGAATTACCAAACACTTCTTCCTCCCTACCTCTCATCCCTAGTAACTCCTCCCAGCTACCAATCTTTCATAGCAAAGAACTTATCAATCCCTCATCAAAGGTTGGTACTTCCAACACCCTCTCTTCAGTCAATGATAGGAAAGGTTTTGCTTGGGCTAGAGGTTTTGGTACTGAACTCTCCCCATTACAGACAAGGAGCTCCAGAAAAAAAAAAAAGAAACCTCAAGCAACCAACCAAAAGATACTGTCACCCCTTCCATGGATGGAAAGGCCCTTAGAGTGTTGAAGGCCTTAGCCCAGTCCAAGTGATGTTGGTGCTCTCTCTGAATATTCGACGGATCAGAGGCACCCTCAAATCTGCCTCTTTTAGAAAACTGCTAGCAGGTACTTCTCCAGTAATAATTTTTCTTCAAGAGACCCTCTCGGAAGATCAAAAGGCGCGAGACTTTATTCATCATTTTCGCCCTTCCTGGCTCTCTTCAGCTGTTAATTCTATTGGAACTTCTGGTGGTCTCCTGGTCGCTTGGGACCCCTATGTTTTTTACTTGACTCCCTTCCTAACGATTGGAGGAATTTTGCTGGTTGGTCGTCATCTGGAAACCAATCAGGAGTTGGCTTTTCTCAATGTGTATGGGCCCTGTGTTGACAAAAAGAAGTTCTGGACGTCTCTTGCTAACAGTGGTTTACTCTCCACTCCTAACCTCATCCTAGGCGGTGATCTGAATATTCTTCTCTCGGAGGATGAACATTGGGGGGGGGCGCCTCTCCCTCAGGGCTGAACAAAGCTTATTATAAAGATCTTTTTGCATCAAACAACCTTATTGATGTCTTGCTGACATGTCTGATCCCCACCTGGAGAAATGGACGCTCAGGTTCAGATTCAATTGCCAGGCGCCTGGATAGATTCTTAGTATCAGATCAATTACTGGCCCAGACAAGTTTGTCAAAATCATGGGTGGAAATACCCTATGTATCTGACCATGCTCCAGTCCTTTTGCAATTGCAAGCCACAACAGTGCACAAAGCATACCCGTTCAAATTCAACCATCACTGGCTGGTGGATTCTGATTTTTCTCTTATAGTTCATAGTGTTTGGAAGAACCCTTGTTTTTTGCAGGAAGACAACCCCCAGCAGCGTATGGTGTGGAAATTAAAGGTCATTAAATCTCATACAAAATCTTGGTACAAAGCAAAAAAGGGAAAAGAAAATCTCAAATTAATTAAATTGGAGTTTGAGATATCTCAGTTCTTAAAAAAGTCATTCCAATGCGCCTTATCTGCGGAGGACAACGAGCAATTAAAAGCGCTGGAATATAGCAGGAATTCCATTCTTCATGAGAAGGAAAATAGCTGGAGGATGCGGAGTAGAGCCACCTGGCTAAGAAGCAGTGACGCTAACACTAAGTTTTTTCACAAGGTAGCCAGTTTCAATAGGAATACAAAATTTATTTGGTCCATTTCTAGTGAGTTTGGAGGCACGCACAATGGGCAGAAAGAAATAAAAGAGGAGGTAGTTTTACATTACACTCATTTCTTCAAGGCCTGTAACAACCCAAACTTAACTGAAAGCTCCTTCATTGCAAACCTTTACCCAACCATGGTTACCGAGGAGGAAGCAGAGGAACTCTACAAACCAGCCACTCCGTTGGAGCTGAAAGATATCCTGAACCATTTCAAAAAAGAGAGAAGCCCTGGGCCTGATGGATGGACGTCTGATTTCTTCATCCATTTCTTTGATCTCGTAGGACAGGACCTTCTGCAAATGGTGGATAATTCACGATTAAACGACAAAGTCATCGGTAGCATAAATTCCACTTTTCTAGCATTAATCCCAAAGGAAAATAACTATGTTTCCTTCAACGACTACCGTCCTATCTCCCTTTGCAATCTTATCTACAAAATTACATCTAAAGTCCTCTCGAATAGAATCAAGCCTATTTTAGAAAGATGTCTTTCTATCGAACATATGGGATTTCTCAAAGGCAGAAGAATCCAAGATGCTATAGGAGCGGCTCATGAAGGTCTTCACAGCATTAAAAGGAAAAACACAAAGGCCCTGGTTCTGAAGCTCGACCTAAAAAAATCCTTTGACAGCATTGACTGGGGATTCTTAAGGTTGATTTTATTTTCAGTAGGTTTTGGTATAAAGATTAATGATTGGTTTATGTCATGTGTTACTAGCGCAAATTTTTTCGTTTTAATTAATGGAGAGGCGACCAAGTTTTTCAAGAGCGAGAGGGGACTCCGTCAGGGATGCCCTCTCTCACCGTATCTTTTCATCATGATAATGGAAGGCCTCAGCTTGCTACTAACAAAAAATGTCTCCGATCATCAAATCTCAGGTATAAAGGTTTCAAAATTTATAAATTTGGTACATCTAATGCTTGTTGACGATGTTCTCTTGATGTCAAAGGCCACTCCTTCGGAATGGATAGTGATCCTGGAGCTGCTTCAGATTTTCTTCATTGCTTCGGGCCTTTGCATCAATTATGCAAAATCTACAACACATTTTTGGGGGTTAACAGAAACAGATCTCTGCTCCTTAAAAACGTCTCTACCCTTCTCTTTTAATGATTTAAGTCAAGGATTCAAGTACCTGGGATATGTTTTAAATCCAGGAGAAAAAAATTCAGAAGACTGGCGCTGGCTGGTGGCAAAGTTTGAAAGGAAAATAAGCTTTTGGTGCAACAAGTGGCTGTCCATAGGAGGGCGTTTTATCCTTGTCAATTCAGTGCTACAAATTTTATCTGTCTTCTGGATGTCTTTGGAGAAAATTCCCTCTTTGATCCTGAATCTTCTGCGTAGGTTGTCCTTCAATTTCCTTTGGAATGGACAGAATGATACTCAATGTTTCCACCTGTGAATTTGGGAAACCTTATCTAGACCCATTCAAGCAGGGGTCTGGGGACTCAAAAACCTAGCCACTTTCAACACAGCTCTCCTAGCGAACTCTTTCTAGTGGGCGCTAACTCATGACAGCCTCTGGCACCGTGTCATTTTAGATAAGTACCTAGGAAATCTACCTCTTTTAGATTGGATCAGAAAACCTTCACATTATCAGCAGAGGGCGTCTCCATTTCGGAAGGGTCTAATCTTATCTTCAAAAGTTATCTTGCACTAGCTTAGATGGAGGCCCGACACGGGTTCTGACATCTCTCTTGGAAGAGACAAGATACTTGGCTTGGAGAACCATTCGATTCTTCCTTCCTCGTTTAGATCACATCTAGATTCCTGCAATATAATGTGTTTAGCTCAAGCGCGTGTGGCATCCATTGTCACCCCTCTGCCAGATATTTGGTACAACAGTGGTCAGCTCAATCTTGGAGGAGACGATGCTACAGTCTGGGATGCTTTCACTCAAGCACTAAGGAGCGCAAGCATATTTCTCTATCCAATACTTCTAATACAATCATTTGGGCGGGGGAGATGCTACAGGAGACACTACAGTAAAGAATATCTACATAGCCCTACTTCAGCAGCTGAATTACCATGCTGACCTGCGGTGGTTCCAACGGCTGTGGAAATGGCCAATTCCTCTCAAGATAAATTTTTTTATTTGGCTGTCTGCTAAAGGGAAGACACTTACCTAGGATTTGTTGTGGAAGAGAGGATGGGAAGGCCCAGGAATTTTCAAATTATGCAATCAATCTGCAGAAGATATTCACCATATCCTCATCCACTGCCTTTTTTCGAGGGCTGTCTGGCAGCGCCTAATCACTATATTTCTCTCAACATTCAATGGGATGATGCCTCTGTCTTAGATTTTTTTTTGCTATGGTCAAAGGAGAAGACTGCCCCTATCAGTTTGGCTGCCCATGCATGCTGGCAGCTCTGGATTGAAAGAAATAAGGTGATTTTTGAAGAACGTGCTCCCTCCACTCTCTCAGTAATACATAGAATCTTGTCATCTTTCTCATGGCAGCCTTCCACTGTTAAGACTCTTCCATTACAAGTCTGTGAGTTCACAAAGGAGAAGGGCTTCACCTTAGCTTGTTTTGATGGAGCTGCTCACTCCAATGGTCTTTGCTGTGGGGCCGGAGGCATTTTCAGATCTTATCCTTCGATAGTTACCAAGTGGTTCATCAATTGCGGAGCGAGATCAAATACAAAAGCAGAACTGATGGGTTTATGGGCAACCCTCACTCTGGCAACCTTCTGGTTAATTAATCAACTCCAAATCCTTGGTGATTCGCGGGTCATCATAGACTGGATAAACCACAAAATCAATCTCAGCACTATAAATATCGAATGCTGGAAACAAAAAACATTGGAATTGGAAAAAACTTTCAAAGATCTCAACGTCCACCACATTTATAGAGTGCACAATAAAGAAGCCGACGCCCTCTCTAAAAGAGATCTAACAGAAATCGAAGGAAGACTATCGGTATACCACTCGAACAGTGGTTTGGAAAGTCATCCCTCTTGCATTAATATCTTTGAAATGCCAAGGGATGGTGAAGGGTAAATGGCACCGAGTGCAGACACAGCTCGCATTTTCAGCCCAAAACGAGCATATTTTCCTATCAGATTTCCACTACAGCTTCCTTTTATATTTCAGCCGGCACCGTGCCCTTTCCCTTCTGCCTATTCTAGTATTTCAGTTTTCTGGTGCATCCTCCCATCTCCATTTATTTTGGACTATTTTGGGGACTGTTTCTCGACACTGTTTTGATGTAAAAAAATTTATACTTTATATAAATTCGAGTTAATTTTTTCCTGGAATTTTTTTTTTTTTTTTTTTAATTCCTTTTAACAAATAAGTGTTGCATGGCAGAATAGTTTCTTCCAGGTTGGATTGGGAATAAATGTACTGTTATGGTGGGACTGAGGAAGAAATAGAAGTCGGAAGTAGCAAAGACATGTGGGAAACAACTTGAAGTACAGGTGGCATCCATGTAGAAAATGACTCGTGTTAGTGTGTCACACGCTAGCCATAAGACATCAGGTTGGTAGATGACTCGGGGAGAATGTCACCGCGGGAGTAAGGCCGGAGCCCCGAAGAACCTCCCGAATTAGTTAATCATAATATTATATTAATATGGGGTTAATATGCGAACGAGGATGTCAATCCTACTGCGTTTTTTATAGATGTGATACTCTTGTTTAAGTTTTTTTCCTGGGGCGTGTATAGTTCAAATATGGGACTTAGAAAATTTCCATTGTAATGACTTGAAGCAATAAATAGTAGTAGTTTTTTTTTTTCCGAAATAAAGGTTCCTGGAAAAAATGACCAGGAATCACACACATTAAGTATTCAAATATAATAAACACAATTTCTTTACATCCAACATAGTTGAAGAGAAAAAATTATGAGCACATAAAAATAAAATAAGATGATCGATATGCATAAAGAGAACTAATTTAGCATTCCGAAAGTAGCCCAAAAGGCACCATCGAAATTGTTCTCGAATTAGTTTTCTTTGAAATTTATCAAAAATTAATAATGTCTATTACATATTTCTGGAAATTTAAATGTGGTTGTCATATAGACCGGGATTGGGGCTTCTGTGGACCATAAAAGAAATAAGTACAAGAAATAGGACTGTAGAAAGAAGAAGTGCGTGATGGTAGAGAGGAAGACATGAAAAGAAGAAATTCGAAGTTAGCAGTCTTTGGTTAGAGATTTCTATTTAAAGAGGTAGAATAACTGGATTGATAAAGAAAGCAAGATGTGATCAATATAGACTTACTATGAAGTTGATGCCTTTTTGTTGCTCTCGTCGACGACCACTGGAATCGTGCCAACCGGTTGTTTCCCTTCGTCGGTGAGCTTGTCGATTCTCCTTTGGAGCCATTCTTCAATGTAGCATCTCATGGGGGCCATGTTGATTTCATCTAGGATTTCTATGTTGAAAAGATCGTTTTCTAATTTCTTTAGATCAATAGAAATACTATGCAAAGCATGTTCAATTTCTTCATTGTGTGCTGAATAGTCCACTAGCTAGTTCTCGACGTCATCTTGACCATATTCAAGGATGCCGTAAAACTTTTCTAAAGACAACCCCTTTAAAATATCAACTTGTTCATCGAAGGATTGCTTGGTTAAGGACACGGAGTTAAGGATTAAGTTTGGGTCTTGAACCTTGTTGGTACTTCCGGCTAAGTATATTTCGGTCAGGGATATGAATAATTATTCTTTCTCTGATATGGCTTGTTCACATGATTCGACAATGAGGTGTAGGTTCTTAACTTTCTCTTTCCAGCATGCTTTTAATTGTTTAATCTGGTTTGGGGAGGGGATATCTTCTTGTCTTTTTTTTAGGTCTGATATGCTGATGACATGGTTTCCAAAAGGGATCACCATTTGTAGATAGAAACATTCTTCATTTTTTAAATCCGCCTGCAAATTTTTGTGCAAATAGTTTTCCCTCGTTCGAAAGGAAGATATATTTTGTGATGTTTCCCAAGCTTCAGTAACTAGATCCATTCTTTTCTTGATATTCTTCTCTACATAGCCTCTATAGTATGTGAGGAGGATGGATGATCCTTTTAACTTGGTTGCAGGGGTGGTAGGCACGGTTTTTGCTAAAGGACTGGCAAACAATGGGGTAGGAATCAAAGCCTCCTCCAATTCCTTGATTCGGTCGTTCAGTCTAGAATTCTCCGCTTCAATTCCTCCAATGGAATCATCAAGAGCATTTGCGGTTGCTCGGTGAAATCAAGAGATTTGGGATGGATGCATTTTCCTAAGGTTAATCTTTGAACGCGATTTCTCTTGTTTATTTGTTACATCTCTCTTTTCAATAATTAAATTTTTAGATTGGATGTAAAAAACAATGCTCTGGAATACGAAGGATTCATCTTCGTAAAAAAATTTGGTCTCATCTATTTCCATTGTGTAACTATGGTGCATCGCATCTGCGGGATGATCAACTTCGTGGAACACGTCATCCACAACACTTTCAAGTCGCATGTTCTCACTTTCAGTTTCGAGCTCTTCCGCCTAGCCTACAATGTTTTTTCTCTTCTTCCTCACGGGAAGCTTGTGAGAACTATCAATTTTTCCGCGAGGAGGGTTCTTATCTCCTCCTCCGTTTGAATATTCATGGGTTTCTTTCTTACTGGGGTGATCCGTTTAAGCAATGCTTTGTGATGTCGTGATCTTGGGAGTGATGGTCAAGGACTAGACACTCTTCTCACCGAAGCCTTTTCCCCGTTGTCTATACAATTCCGTTGTGCTTTGCAATGTCTCTACGTCGCCATCGTTAGGAGCAAGAGTGTTGTCGTCACTGTCTTTGTCTTTGGTCAAGCATGTATGGATAAAAGAGATGCTAAAGCCACCTGCTAGTAAATGTTCTAGAAAAATCCCATTAGGGTCGAACCCTCTTATCCTTTCAACATATTTTAGGTTCAAGTTCTTGAAATAGCCTGCGAATTCATTAATCTCGTTGACGTTTCTGAACACGAAGTCCCCAACTTTCCAGGTCAAAGGAATGAACTATTTTTTTCTCTTGCCATGGAAACAATGAAACTAGTAGTTGTATTGCCTTGCTATTTCTGTAGCAAATATCTTGTCTATGATGTGACATGGAAGGAAAGCAGGATTTTCCTTGGAGCCAAAAATCATTATTACACTATAATTAATTTTCCTTTTGTTTAAGTGTCTCCTTCCTGTCCAAAAACTTGGTTTCCTAGCCAGACATCCGGGGAACATCCTTTCTTAACAATAAATCTTTGAAAACCGAGACAAAGTCATTAAAAACTTCATAAAAACAATGGGAGGCCTTGTGCCTCCACAAGGCCTGGTACCAGAATATTATTGAGTCAAATTCATAGTTTATCTTCATGGACACAGATAGTTTTGGAAACAGACAACAATGTGCTATTGCGAAAATCAAGTAGGATGACATATAAAAATTATTCTCTTATTTGAATCATGACAATTGGGAACAAATTTCAATGGAAATTAGCTTCCCCCAATAAAAAATGGATTGTTCCTTGACTGTGAAATACAAAATATAAAGAACTATGTGGTAAATGATTGCCATGGATTCCTGTCCCGTTATTCTTGTAAACAACCAGGCAATTTAAAGGAATGGATTTCTAAAGGAACTGACCTGTAACTTTGTGATATTTTCATGAACTTTTGTCGGGTCTTCGAGGAACTCGTGTAAGAGGTCCAACCCGTTATCATGTTTTTCTAGGAACTACTTGCAGTCTTGTCCTCTAAAGGTCAATGTTGGCTCTAGCAATTTTAACATCTTGTGGAAGACCTGAGGTGACAAAGAAACAGGAGAATGGTCGCGTAGTGGAATAATTATTTGGCTTGAAATATATTTTTCGGCGCACCAAGAGACCACCTCCTTGCAATCAAAAACATCAGGGATGCAGCCTGCACAAGTGATTCCAGAGGTCCAAATCACTTCGTTCTGGGCATAATGGGATGAATAGTAAGAGTATGCCATGGACCACTGCAAGTTTTGGTCCTCACATCTGAATATATTCACTATATCTCCATATAACTGTTGTTGAGATGCTTCCATAAGTTTATGAGAACGCTCGTTTTCTCCAGACAATGTTTGAAATGAAGAGTTGGAAGGGATAATATAACCCTCCACAAATCTTGGTCCAATGTGTGTAAATGGGATATCTCCTCAAGCCTTTCTCTCATCAATGACAATCTCGACGACTGTTGCATGATGCGCTATTAGCATTAAATACTAATAATTTCATACCTAGAAGTGCGAAGATGGCGGGTTCGACGAAGATAAATTAAGGATTCGATATTTCATGAACGAGCCAACACGACGACCCGCGGAAGAAATTCCATGCTGTTTGAGATGAACAATCGGAAGGGATAATATAACTCTCTGTAGATCTTGGTTTAATGTGTATTAATGGGACATCTCCTCGAGCATTTCGCTCATTAATGACAATGTTGATGGTTCCTGCATGATGAGTTGTTAGCATCAAAGGTTACTAATTGCATATTTAGAAGGAAGTACGAAGGTTGCGGGGACAACAAAGAGCAATGAAGGAGTGGCTAATTATTGAAAGTGGTTGGTCGGGCTTCAAAATAGGGTTACAAGGTATAACCATTAGAGGTGAGGGCTCGAGGGTCAAATTGTATGTCTCATAAGTTTTTAAGTGCAAAACACATAACATGGAAGAGGGCACAATGGGACAGTCCATAGGTCAATTTGTATATCGTGCAACTCCGGGTATTTTTTGCAGGACACGGAATAATGGAAGCGCAATCTTGATCCCACCTGCCTGGGAACCCGCAATCGAAAAGTGGCTTAAGTATGGAACATGGAAATGATAGGCTAGACTTGTTTTCACTAATATATTGAAATTTGTAATAGATATCCCATTACCTGGCAAGCTCTTTTCTACATGTTTTCACAATTAAGGAATGGATAATTATCGAAAGCAGTCGGCTGGGATTCAAAACAAGGTTACAAGATACAACTAGCAGAGGTGAGCGCCCGAGGGTCAAATTGTATGTCTCAGAAGTGTTGACCGCAGAAAGCATAACACAGAAGAGGGCATTATGGTCCATTCCTTCGGACAAATTGTATATCGCGAAACTCTGGGTACTGTTTGCTAGTCGCAAAACATTGAAAACACAATCTTGATCCCGCTAGTCCGAGAACCCACAATAAAAAAAGTGTCTAAGTATGGAACAGGGAAACAATAGGCTGGAATCGATACACAGTGGTTGCAGCATGTGAAACTAGGGAAATGTACCACGTCATGAACATACAACCAACTTGTGGGTAAGTATTGAAAGGAACGACGGACGGTTGGGTTCATGATGGGGCATTCCAGCAGACAAATAGTATATCATGGAACTCTGGGTATTGTTTGCAAGTTGCGGAATATTCGAAACACAATTTTGAGCCCGTCGATCCGGGAACACGCAATAACAAAAGTGTCTAAGTATGGAATAGGGAAATGGTAGCCCAGATTTGTTTTCGATAATATATTCAAATTTGTAATAGATATCCCATTACCTGGAAAGATTTTTTCTGCATGTTTCTGGACAATTTGTGTAGGGATATTCAGTGTGACTGTCTCCTCGAGGATTTTGCTTATTAATGACGATATTTACGGTTGTTGCATGCTGAAATATTAGCATTAAACCTTTGTTGTTGCATATTTGGAAAGAAGTACGAAGGTGGCCGACACAAGAAACAATGACTAGGAATTGGAGATTTTGTGAACCCGACAACCCGAGGATCCAAAATAGGGCGAAAAGGTTTCCCTAGAAGACGTGAGGCCCCGACGGTCAAATTGTATCGCTCGGAACTTTTGAATGCATAATGTGTAAAACATAAGAGGGGATGATGTGGTAGTCTGAAAGTCAATTTGTATATCGTGGAGGTCCGGGTGTTGTTTGTAGGTCATGAAACAATGGAAGTGCAATCTAGAGGCCAGAATAATTAATGTGCATTGGGAAGGGCACGAATGTGGCGGGGATGGAAGGGAACCATAAATTCTTTGAAACATTTTGTGAACCTAGGTAAATCGAATCTTGCGAGTTAGAGGAGCCTAGGGTGGAATTGTAGATCAAAAAAATTTTGGGTTCAAGATGTATATCATAGAACACGTGGAAAAATATGGCTAAGTATGGAAAGGAGCGACGATTGTTCGGAGTACCATAAATGTCACTTTAATGTGTGTTAATTGGAGATGTCCTCAAGGTTTTTTCTTGTTAATGCCAATTGTTTCATACCAGTGTGTTGAGTTGTCACTAGTAAAACAATAATTAATGTGCATTGGGAAGGGTGCGAAGGTAGTGGAGATGGAAGGCAACGATAGATGCTTTGAAACTTTTGTGAACCTGGGTAGAGTGAATCTTGCGAGTTGGAGGAGTCTGCAGTGGAATAGTAGATCACAGAAGTTTTGAGTGCAAGATGTATATCATGGAACAAGCAACAACAAAGTTCGATAGCGCCAACCCCAAAAACCGTGGCCATAATATAGGCTAAGTATGTAAAGGAACGACCGTCAGTCGGACTCGTGATGTGATGATATAGATGGAGATGAAGATCTGTAAGACTGCCAACCCAAGAACCCCTAATCATAGAAAGGTGACTAAGTATATAACCAAAAAGGGATAATAGACGGGAACAAGAAAAGGGAAAAAGGGGTAAGTATCTCACAAAACAACATCTACTGCTCATTTATTAATGGAAATATTTTCGAACCCCTGGTGAGTTCTCACTAGTAAAAGCATAAATTGCAGATCACGAAATTTTTTGGGTGCAAGATGTATATGAAAGAACAGGGGGCATAAGTGTTCAATAAAGCTAACCTAGGACCCGATGGTCAGATAATTGGCTAATTATTGAAAGGGACTGCGTTCGGTCGGGCTCATGATGTGAAGATATAGATGAAGATGAGCATCTGCCAATCCGCCAATCCAGAAAGTCGTGATCATAGAAATGTGACTAAATATAGAACCACAAAGGGATAATAGAGGGGAATAAGACAAGGGAAAAATGGGTAAGTATAGAGAAGGGAAAACAAAGGGAGAAATGCGCATTTAGTCTCAGTTATGTTATATACTTGGGGGTCAACAAAGACAACTTCAAGTTTAAAGAGAATTTATTTATATTTATTCCAATAGTATTCATATTAATATATCTTAATAGATTATTTGTGGTCCAAATGTAAAACATCTTCCAATTTGTAGGTTATTTTCCGGTTCACAAATTTCGTTGAAAACCATAAGAAATAGAAAGAAAAATAATTATATATATATATATATATATATATATATATATATATATATATATATATATATATATGATGTAACATTTTTTATATGCAAGGATATTATCAAATAGAAGAAGCTGTTCTATGCACAATATTGAACAAGAACGTGACATCAACACCTGAGTTGCCTTGTTGAAATGGAGTCATTAATTCATTCTATTTACGAGACCCTGAAGAATGAAAGCAGGATGGGTCCACCCATTTATTTCTTAAGTATAGGGTGGGCGCCACATAACTATGTCCTATCACAAATTATTCTTCCATGTAAAATGTAAGGAGTGAATAGAGTAGATTTTATTAAAGTCGAAGTGTTGGGTAGCAGAAAAAAAGATTGCCGTGCATGTTTAACTACGGATCAAAGAGCGTATTAAAAAAGATCGTCTTAAATTCTTGTAGAAAGAGGTTGAATTCATCTATCAATAGTTGTACAAGCAAATGAGTTAATTTAGAAAAAAAAATACAAAATAAATTAAAAAACAATATTAGACATTGGAAAACACCATACAAAAACCTCAAATATTCTATATTCAGATAAACTGGGTTACAAAATACAATAGAGATTATTTCCCAAAATAGTTGTCTTGAAATAGTTCAGCACATATTCTATGAAATTTAAATGTGTTTTCCATAATGACTACGATTGGGGCTCCCGCTGAAAAAAAAAATATGTACAAGAATCAATCCTGTAGACAGTCTTTTATAGATTTCAAGTTGATCATCAGATGCTTTCCTGGTTAAAAACAACGAGTTGAATATCAATTTCGGTTCTTGGACTTCATTGGTGCTACCAGCTAGATCTATCTCATCTTCTTGAATAGTTTTTCTCTTCTAGATATGGCCTGCCTACATTAGCCTTTTATTCAACATTTCATACTTTTCTAAGTGTTAATTTCCCTCTATCATCGAAAACTTGGGGTTTAAGGTGCCTTCCTTGTAATGTTCCTGATCATCGATATCTGAGACAACTTAGAGATGTGATTCAGGCCCAATTCAAAGATGAGGGAGTGGTTTTATGTGACGTCAGCTTTGGGGGAAAAAACTATTGTTAGCCAACAAAATATGAGACAAAACAATTCAAGTATCTTGTCACTGGTATTCTCCCTGTATTCGATCGTTTGTTCGTTGAAAGGCCTTCCTGAAGATTTGTATGTTGAGTTTCTTTGTTTTATTGTTGTAAATTGGAAGGGAGGTTCAAGTCACCTGAAAAATGCTCCTCTGTTAAAGTATATAGCTTCTTCCAGCAACATAGATTTGGCAAGTGTATCAAATGCTGCAGATCACCCAAAATATATATTTCGTCATAGGGGTGGTATACATCGTGGCTAAAAAAATGGTCTGGAATATTCGGAAGTGACGCCAAATATTACTCCATGCCCGAATATAATCTGAAGGAAATTATAAATTTGGATCCCCACGAAGGTGAGAAACTGTATGCATGGTTGACTCAACATTCTAAAATTACAAAACCTTTTATGTCAAAGTTGTAACAAACTTGACAGACAACCAACTTCTATCTCAAATTTTGCTGAGCGAACTCTAGATATAGTAAAAAACTCGACATACAATCAAATTTCGATCACTACTGGTACTAATGTCAAGTGTAACACGTCGTGACCCCAGGCTCTAGGTAGCTTCAGCTTCAGATATTCACACTGGCGGTGACTCCAGGCTTCAGATAGCTTCAACTTCGGACATCGACATTGGCAGTGGAAATGGGAACAGTTCCATTGACTACAGGGAGATAATGTGGTGAACAAGCATGCTTGTCATTGTTAAATAACTTAGACTGAAGGATTTTCAGACCTACAAAGAGCATCAACTTTAGTGTTTCTTTGTCACGACAATTACAATGTTGTTGTGAGTCCAGAAATCTTTGGAGGTTGGGTGTCCTGTGCGATGATGACCTCAACATTAGGTACATGTCAGACATCTATTATTTGACATTGCAGTGTTAATGCGATTTACATAGTCGACGATGGGTCGATTGCATTGGCACAAAAAATACTAATTGTGTAATTAATTAACATCCTTGAAGGACGTGAATCCCAAACAATGCCTGAAACTTTTCAAACAGTCATGTGTTAAAAAAATACATTGTTTTATATTTTAAAAAATAAGAAATTGTATTTTCTATTTCTAACATTAGGTTGCACACATAAACCCTTTTAAGTTAACCAAAATTAATATATAGTCAACTAAGATCCCCAAAAGCGATCAAATTCCCTAGAGCTATTTTATTTCCATCATGTTGGTTGGGATAGAAGGATCCACCACCAGGACAAAGAAAGAAGGTAGAAATAAAAGAACATGTGCAAACACAAGCTAGTGATGGAAGAACTCTATGACCAGGAAGGCAATGTGTGCTTATTGACCTGTGATCCTGATCAACAACTCGATAGGTGCTTGTGGCAAGTCCGTGGTGATTTATTTGAACCAGACAAGGAAATACTTCAAGCATCGAGCAATTTCAGTTTTTTTTCAAATATCGGATCTATTGAAATAGAAGAAATGAATTCTCCTTATTCAAAGCATGAGAAACAACATGAATATTTCTATTTGGTGGAAACAACTCTAGAATATCCTACTATATCAAGGTATCCTCTAAAGAATGAAAAAAAATGATTACATGAAGGTGGTAGTAAAAGGTGATCTTCAAAAACTAAATCATTACCTGAATAAGTCAAACTTCTTTCAAAAGGTGGTAGTATAAAGTAATATTCAGAAAGTGTTGTAAATTCCATAGTCCAGAATTCCTTCCCATTAAATTTTCTCAGTTACATGTCGATGCAAGCATCAAAAAATTTTGAGAGCCTTGTTCCCTGGTTATATACCCACCTTCAACTACCAAGAGAATATTATTGCAAAGAGCGGTAAGCTCTTCGACCCAGATGCAATCATATGCATAGGAATAGTGAAAACAATGTGCAGTACTGATAGAAAGTTGATTGTATGTGGAGTTTGTTACTACATACAGATGTCGGTGAACAAAATTTGAAATAGGGATGATTTTAGGGGCTAAATTTCTCTCATGGGCTAATTTTCCATGGTCTTTCCCCAAAAAAATTCACTATTCTAAAAATGATTTGCCCAAATTCTATAGGATACAATTATTTTACCTTAAAAATCGTCAAAATTTTATACAAACTATATAAAATCCTTATAAATTTGAATATTTTTACAAAAATATCGCTAAGCATTTTATAGTTGGCATATGAAGGATTAGTAAGATTCGCCAAGGTTTCTACATTTTAAAATAAATTTCCATCCTTAAAATCATCTCTTCTTTGAAATAGAAACTTATGTAATTTTAGGATGTTGATTCAACCACCCATATAGTTTCTCACATTCGTGAGGATCCAAATTTATAATTTCCTTCTGAATATATTCGCACATGGAGTAATATTTCGCGTCATTTCTGAATATTCAAGACCTTTTTACAATCCACGATATGTGCGACTCCTCTGACGAAAGATAAATTCTTGTGTGGTTTGCATGATTTGATACAGTTTCCAAATCTATGTTGTTGGAAGAAGCTATATACTTCAACAAAGGAGCATTTTGAAAGTGACTTGAAATTCCCTTCCAGTTTCCAGTAACAAAATAAAGAAGTTCAACATACAAATCTTTAGGCATGCCTTTCAACCAACCAAAGGATCAAATACAGGGAGAATACCAATCATAAGATACTTGAATTTTTTGTGTCTACGTTTATGTTGGCTAACATAATTTTTTTTGCTCAAATATGACGTCACATAAAACCATTCCCTCGTCTTTCAATTGGCCCTGAATGGCATCTCTAAGTTGTCTCACATGTGAATGACCAGGAACATTACAACGAAGGCACATTAAAGCCCAAGTTTTCAATGATAGAGGGAAATGGGAATAAGTATTTAAAATGAACGTTGGAGGATGATAGTACAATCTTTCATAAATCTTGGTTTAATTTGTTTTAATGGAAGATGTCCTTGATATTTTCTCCTACTAATGCCAATATTTTTGAATATGTGTGTTGAATAATCACTAATAACATATGAGTTAACATTTCCATATGCAAGCATATTCTCAAATATGACAACCTGTAATATATGCAAAGTATTAAAGAGGGACATGACGTCGGGACCTTTGTGGATGAAACCTTTGTGGATGATAGTGGGGTAGTACATTATTTCACTCTTACTATGATGATGCCTTAAAAAAAAAATAACCAACATTTTTTTCCAATTCAATATGGACGCAAAAAAATCATCAGATCCCATAATATTCGCCCATTAATGCATTTTAATGGGAGATATCCTCCAAATTTCCTCTTATTAATGCCAATGTTTTCGATCCTGTCTGGTGAGTTGTCACTATTAAAAGAATAATTAATGTGCATTGGGAAGGGAGAAAGGTGGCGGGGATGGAGGGGAGCGAAAAATTCTTTTAAAATTTTGTGAACCCGAGAGTTCGTGAACCTGCGAAACTTTGAAGACTTGACTAAGTATGGAAAGGTAGGTTGGTAATACAGAGTCATTGTGGGTATATTTAGGCTTGCGAGTTCAAGGAGTCCGAGCTTGAATTGTAGATCACCGAAGTTTTGGGTGCAAGATGTATAACTCGAACACGGGGCACCGAAGTTCGATAACGCCTATCCGCGAACTCGCGTTCATAAAATTGGCTAAGTATGAAAACGAATGGTGGTCAGTCAGACTCGTGATGTGAATATATAGATGCATATGAGGATTTTTCAGTTCGCCACCTTGGGAACCTGCGAGCACATAAAAATGACTAAGTATAGAACCAAAAACGCATAATAGAGGGGAAGAAGAAAAGGGAAAAATGGGTAAGTATAGAAGAGGAAAAAGAAAGGGAGATAAGAAATTTATCCCTCACACAACAACACTTAGTCTCATAATTATGAATCCATAGAAACACATTAACTATGGGAAAAACATTATCATCTATGAAATATAGTTGGAGCTCGACAAACTCTGGTTCAAGTCAAAAGAGATGTTGTTTGTATCTATTGAAACATTTTTCATATTATTTTATCTCAGTAGTATTTTTTGTGACCCAACTATAAAACCATGTTCCAATTTGTGTTTCTTAAGTGGAGATGTGTTTGTGAAGACACATTTCCTTGAACCACCGTCCATGGGTAGGGAAAGTGCAACATCAATTGTTTGTTGAGGATAGATTTGTTGAAGAGTAAGCAATGTATTTCCAAGTGCATGTATAGTTTGCATAGTATCAATATGATTTATTTCATGTTATTCACATATTATTCTGAATGCACTTGTCATAGATTTGTCAACCTTTTCCATGTCACTATGGATGTGACATAGGTGGGATCTCTGGTGAATAGAGAACTCAATAAAAACACCAAAACAACGTCACACTCATGTTTCTATGGTCATAGTAGTGACATACGAAAAATGTTCTGCAAGAGGATTTTGGCTTAGGCATTCCCAGTATTGAAAATTATTACTTGAAAAATGGAAATCGTAAACATCAACCAACGAACAGGAATGAAACCACAACACTGAGACTCATCAGTGAATTGTAAAGGACAGAAGCATAGCCCCTAGCCTGCAAACTGCAACAACATGTCCAACTGCGGATGCAAGACCCCAACCCTACAAAGTTGAAGCAAACAAGAGAAAGCGGAAAACAAAAAAACAGTGAACAAGTACGAAGAGGCCCAAATACAGCTGCAGGAACTGAACTATGCAAAGTTGAATCAAACAACAACAAGAAGCATCCAACGAACCAATGAGCAAGCATCAACCAATTAACCAGGAATGTCAGTGAAGAAAAATATTGCCCAAATTGATTGTAGACAAGATTGTATAAAAAAATTGGAGGAATACATTGTAACACACCTTTTAAGAAGAAAACATTTTAGGCTCTGAGTCCTGCCAGGTAAACATTTAAGACTATGAGGACCATGCAAAGGCATCCGACTGTGTAAACATTTAAGAAATTTGCAGTCTGCATGGTGGGAATTTTGCATCCGCAATTGGCACTGCGCTTCTGTCACTCCCCATTCACAGGTAAGTTTCACTGCCATGGTTGCATCCTTATT
>ML780751.1:197929-227018 GCA_009831015.1 Picea engelmannii
TTTTTTTTTAGGCAGTTCGCCAGTAAGAATTTTCAATATTGGGAGGGATCAAAATCCTCTTGCAGAACATCTTTGTATGTGACTACTCATAACCCACATCCATCACACCTAGTGACATATAAAAAAGGAAATCGAATTTTAGCTTCACATATGAAGATGTTCTGTAAGAGGATTTTGAATCAGGCATCTCCAGTATTTAAATTTTTCACTTGCAAACTGGAAATAGAAAACAAAAAACAATGAATACGAACATAAACATAGCAACGAAACCCAACCATCAATGGGGAATGAAATAAGCACAATTCCAATCATGGTTGCAGAATCATAAGCATGCAAACTGCAACAACAACAACAATAGGAAAACAAGAAACCGGTTAACAAGCAACGAGCAAGCATCAACCAGTGAACTAGTAATGCCGTTGAAGAACAATATTGCCCATATTCATTGTAGACAACATTGTAAAAATAAATAAAAAATTAGACAAAAATGTATTGTAAGAGGCCTGTTAAGTAATGCAGGAATTCAACCACAACACTAAGACCCACCAGTGAATGGGGAAGGACAGAAGCACATCCCATGGCCTGCAAACTGCAACAATAGGTCCAACTACAGATACAGGATCCCAACCTTGCAAATTTGAAGCAAACAAAGGTAAGAAGCAAACAACAAACTAGTGAACAAACACCAAAAGGACCAACTACAGCTACAAGACATCAACTCTGCAAAGTTGAATCAAACAACAATAAGTAGCATCCAACAAACCAACGAGCAAGCATCAACCAGTCAACCATGAATTATGGTGAAGAACAATATTGGCCAAATTCACTGCACACAAGATTGTATCAAAAAATCGGAGGAAATTGTCTTGTAACACACCTGTTAAGAAAAAATTTCAGGTTGTGAGGCCTGTCAGGTAAACATTTAAGGATGTGACGACCGTTCGAAGGCCTCCCACTGTGTAAAAAATTAATAAAGTTTCAATTTGCATGGTTGGTATTTTTCATCCGCAATTGAAACTGCGCTTTTGTTGTTCCCCATTCATGGGTAAGTTTTAGTGCCATGGTTGCATCCCTATTCGTTGTTTTTTTTTGTTTTGTTTTTTTCCAGTTTGAAAGTAAGAATTTTCAATACTGGGAGCGATCAAAATCCTCTTGCAGCCCATATTTGTATGTGACTACTACGACCAAAGAAGCAGGCCTGTAATGTTGTCTTTGTCTCATTCCTGAACGCTAATGTTTGACGCATAACCCACCTCCTTCGCAACCACAGTGACATATAAGAAAATAAAATCATATTTTATCCTCACATACAAAGAGGTTCTACAAGAGGATTTTGACTCAGGCATCTCCAGTATTGAAATTTTTCACTTGCAAATTGGAAATAACAAACAAAAAACAACGAATAGGAAGCTAAACATGGCATTGAAACCCACCCGTCAATGGGGAATGACATAAGCGTAGTTCCAATCACAGTTGCAGAATCCCAAGCATGAAAAATACAACAAGAACAACAGGAAAACAAGAGAAACAACAACAGGCAAACAAGAAACCAGTGAACAAGCAATGAGCAAGCATCAACCAGTGAACCAGTAATGTCGCTGAAGAACAATATTTCCAAAATTCACTGCAGAGAACATTGCATAAAACAAATCAGAGGAAAATGTGTTGTAACAGGCCTGTTAAGTAAACATTTAAGGATGTGAGGCCTGTTAAGTAAATATTTAAGTCTGCCAGGACCGTTGAACGACCTCACACTGTGTAAACATTTAAGAAAGAATGCAGTGTGGTAGTTCTGTTATCTACGCAAAATAAATATTATATTATTTTATAATATTATAAAATAGTAATAACAATAAAAAAAATAGTAACAATAGTTCGAACAATAGAGACTATGCAAAAAAAAAATTAGTCAAAGGACAAACTAATATTAAGTCAACTAATAGAAAACTGACCCTCGATTCTCAAAACTTTGGATATCTAAAGATTTAAAAAAAGAAGTAAAAATTCAAAAAGACTATAGATGATCAAAAAAATTGGATATGCTAACATATAAAACATTGGGAATAGTGAAGCTGGCAATAAGACCTCCAATCTGTTATCCAATAATATCATGACATATATGGCATTTTTCATTATATACAAATCAATGTTTTTAGTTCTCTAGTTCCAACAATAGAGATTATGCAAATATTTTTAGTCAAAGGACAAACTAATATGAAGTCAATGAATTATCGATTGCTATAGTCCCTCTATGCCTTTGACAGGGACTAATAAATAAAGACATGAGTATTGTTTAATATGTAGTGTATTATGTGCAGATTGACTATGCAATCAAGCACTCCTAGAAAGGGTAAAATTAATTTGGTCTATTTTGGTTTGGTTTTTGTTTCGTTTAAGTATTAGTTTTGATTTATTATGATTTTATTTTGGTTAGGGGATTAGGGTTGTAATTTAATTTCAATTAATGGATTAGGATAAATTGATTTTTTGAAATACATATGTACTTTATTGTGAATAGTTAAGTCTATAAAATTATAGGACTATGAGTTTCTTAGGTTTCTCAATTAATGGTAAATATCGTGTGATATGTGTGTGACATTGTTTTTATTCTATTTTAAAATTAGGTTAGAATATCTACTCTTGTATATGTTTATCAAACTCTTCATTTGGTATTATAGCTAGGTTATTGGCTTCAAGGGAACACCTTTGTTGCTAGGGTTTAGCGCTTTCCCATGAAAAGCAAGGGTATCTTGGGTCTGCAATAAGATTTATTGCTAGGTTTATCTCTTTACCTAAAGAAAAGGGGTATCTTCCAGGGTCAATCTTGTGTGGAAGATAATGTAGAGAACTTCAGGAATAGAGATCAAGAAATTTAACATCAAGAGTTTAAGTTATGTAAGTTGAAGATGGAAGATCTTCTTGTGCTAAAAAATCAATGGGTTGTATCTTTGAGGCAAAGAGAAAAATTTGTATGTGCATTTCATTCAATTTTGTTGAATGTATCAAGAGAAGACACTTCTAAGGATTTATGAGAGAATCTAGGTGCTTTGTATCAATGAAAGTCCCTAATAAATAAATTGTTTCTTCAAAAGAAGCTTGACCACCTTACATGATGAAACATGGAGACTTCATGACAAATCATCTTAATTCTTTTAACATTCTATTAAGTCAACTAACCTCTATTGATATTTAGGTTGGTTGAAGAAGATAAGTGTATTACTATGTTATCCTTTTTAACATATTCATGGGGTACTCTAGTTGGAGCCAATGGTACTACTACCCACTCTACATTAAAGTTTGAGGATGTAATTGCATCCTTTCTTTTTAACAGTAAAAGATAGTTTATAGTGGGATTCATCGGAGTTTCTCCCACTACAAACCCTTGCTAGCACCAATAGCTCGCAAACCAACATTAGATAGGTAGCATATGACTTAGCAAGGGTCAAGACATCAAGAGATACACCTGTGGGAGTCCTACAACTCAAATAATTCCTACCTTTGTAACCTCATCATAATAGTTCAAATGTCTCATTGAAGACTCAAACTTAGGTAGGGAGAGTAAAAAACTTACCTCCCAATATTTACCACCACTCGAGTTATTGTCTCTTGATTGTAATTCATCCTTGTTATCATATGAGATGAGAATAGATGGAGGGTCTATCCAAATATGAGCTAATTACTAAAGTCCATCCCCAAAATATAAATAAAAGTAAAGTTGTGAGACAATTGAATTCTAATGGGAGAGAAAATTTAAGGCCCAAAAGAAAGATCCCACCCAGCCTAACCCCAAAGGCCCTCACACAAGAAACAACTTTGATTTGCTAGCAAATATCCATGAGCAAGAAACCCCCAATCCCATTCCTTTTGCCGAGACTCAGCCAAGTTCCTCACCCTATCAAGCCAAGAACCCTTCAGCTTCGCAAATTCCCATTACCCCAATTTTGTCCCCCAAGCCACATGAGAAATATTCTTCTAAGATTCCAACTGATTCCTTAAAGGCAGATCTAGTCGATCTAGAAGACATAGACCTAGAGGATCTCGACTTGCAAGGCATAGTGACTTCATGTGAAACGAAAGAAGAACATTCAACACCAGACCAACAAATCAGGCTATTGAAAACTTCAAAGTGCTCTTCTAAAATAAAGAAACAAGGAGAAAGGGACACCCATTCAAAAAGTTAAGGACTCTTCCTCTTCTTCTCTTAGAATCAAGAATTCTACAAGCAAATAAAATATTAAGGTTCCAAAAGACAGAAAGAAAAGAGGATGACCCTCCAACAAGCAACTATTACTAGAATTAGGAGAAATTCTTCTAAATTTGGGAAGAATCAAGAGTATTTCGGAGAAATTCTCATCCCGCCCCCATCCTTCTCAATGGAAATCATCTCCTGGAATGTAAGAGGCCTCAACAACCCAAGAAAAAAGATAATTTTGAATATTTTGATTGAAAATGAAAAACTCTCTATCATGATGATACAAGAAACAAAATGTAACTCTGTAACCATAGAAAAATTGGCCACCAAGTGATGGAAGGGTTTCCAACCTATAGTAGTAGATGTCGAGGGGGCATTAGGTGGACTCTCCATCCTTTGGAACCCCAATGAAATATTTTTATCTCATTTTTTCACAACCCACCATACTATCTCAGCCAAATTCCAACCCATAGGATCTAATCAAACTCGATACATCACCAATGTTTATGGACCGCAAACCCATCAATTCAAATTATCCCTTCCGCTTCGAATCCTTCTGGATGACTAATCCTTCTTTCCACTCTAACCTTCCCTCTTGATGGTAGGGAACGCAAGTCAACTTGGGCTCCCTGATTTTTAAGTTCCAACAATTCCTGAAGAACTTGAAACATCAAATAAAGTCATGGAATCAAACAAAATTTGGCAATATATTTAAATCCAAAAAGAAAATTCAAGAAAGTATGAAACAAACTCAACAATTGATGATCACTTCAGGTCGTTCCCAATATCTCATAGAGGAGGAAGCCTTTCTCATGTCCCAAATTGCAACCAGAGAGAAGCAAGAAGAAATTCTTTGGAGACATAAATCAAGAGTCCTTTGGATAAAGGAAGGTGAGAGAAATTCAAAGTTTTTCCACAACTCGATGATCCAAAGAAGACATTAGAATACAATTATCTCACTAATAGAAAATCAAGGTAACAAAGTAATTAATCACCAAGACATTCAATCGGAACTTCTCCAATATTATATATCTCTAATGCAAGAACCTCAACCAAATACGAAGGAAGAAATCAGAAGGATAAATCAACATATCCTCAAAATTCTCAATAAATATCATAATGAAGCCATGATGAGGAAAATTACCATGGAAGAGGTATAACAAGTGATTTGGGAAATTCCCAAAGGACAATCACCTAGCCCTGATGGATTCATAGTGGACTTCTATCAAGCTTGTTGGCTGGTAATAAATAATGAAGTGGTGGAAGTGGTGGAAGACTCTCAAAAATTTCAAAAAGTCCTCTAATCCCTCAATGTTATTTTTCTCACTCTCATCCCTAAAGAAGACAAAATAGAAAACCCCAGGAAATTCCACCCGATAGCTCTCTGAAACGTCATCTACAAGATTATCTCCAAAATAATTTGTAATAGACTAAAACCCCTCCTCCCCTCCCCAGTCTCCCTAGATAAGACATGTTTTGTAGAAGGAAGACAAATCTTGGATATCATAATTCTAACTCATAAATTAATCCAGACCCTCCACACCTCCAAGAAAATAGGTATTCTTATTAAACTAGACCTTTCTAAAGCTTATGCGATTTTGAGCTAGAATTATATATTTAGCATCCTAGATGCCTTCGACATCGGTAGGAACTGGATACTGTGGATAAAATATCTGATTTATACAACCTTCCTTTCAATACTGGTTAATGGATTCCCCTCCCCGACCTTCTCCCCATAAAGAGGCATTCCTCAGGGAGACCCTCTCTCACCCTTCCTCTTCATCTTCATGGCGAACAGTTTGGGTAGGGATATTAAAGAAAAGGTGGCGCAAGGGAATTGGAAGGGACTCTCTCTTCATGGTGAAGAAACTCCTACCACACATCAACAATTTGTGGACAAGATAGTGTTAATTTCTACTCCAACAATAAAAGAATCCATTACAATTAAACAAGTTCTTCGCGACTTCTCATATGCTTCAAGGATGTGCATCAATGAAGAAAAGTACCAAATATTCTTCTTTAACACCCCCCAACCTATACAACACCACTTAAAAATAATATTAGGTTTTCAACAATGTAAGTTGCCATAAAAATATCTGGGAGTCCCCCTAATTGAGAACTCCTTAAAGAAGAAATCGAGGGAAGACCTTGAAAGCATGGAAAAAAACCCTGTATAACTGGGCCTTTCGCTCTCTCAACATTGCAAGAAGACTCATTCTCATGAAGTCGGTCCTCCAAGCCATCCCTATATACCGTCTCTCAGTAATAGTAGTCCCAAAATATATCCTCAAATCTATCTGAAACCTTCATAGAGACTTCCTATGGGGGAGTTCTAAGAACAAAAATAAATGGGCTTTAATGGCTTGGGAAAATGTTTGTCTTCCTAAATCTAAATATGGTCTTGGTATGGGGGATCCAAAAACTCTTAGACAAACCCTTGGAGCCAATATCTATTGGTGGTCGATAACCAAATCCTAGACTTAATGGGAAATCTTCTAGAAAACTAAATATGCCCAAAATCAGCAAGTGAGTTAGATTATCAGAATGAATAATTCCCCCATGGGTTCCAACCTCTAGAACATAGCCTGGCACAACCGAAACTTAATCCAGGGAAATTTATTTTGGGAAATAAAAAATGGTAAGGATGCTCTTTTCTAGGAGGATGCATGGTAAATACTCCCTCGATGGACCAAACAACTATCTCTTCTTAGCATGTAATCAGAAATGGAAAAACAGAACAAGACTAGGGTGGCACACTACTTGACAACAGGAACAAACCCTAGCCACTAGAGAAAATGGATCCCCCCTCATCAATGTACTAGAGTTAAAACTATAACCCTTTAGAAGGTTTTTTAGCGGACCTCAACAAAAGGAAAATAAGATGCTCCAAACAATCAGACCACCTGATATGGGGTGCCTCCACTATAGGAACCTTCTCAACCAAAGAAGCTTATGCGATAGAATCCAAGCACACCAAGCTCCCATCTAGAACAATATATCGAACCAAAACCTTTGGTCAAAAGTTTCAAACTTCAATTGGTTGCTTACTCTTAACAAATCCCTTACCTGGTACAATCTTTCTAAATGAGGCTTCTTAGGTCCCTCTCGATGTCCTCTCTATTTGTCGCAAGAGAAGACTGAAAATCATCTCTTAAAAACCTGTCACTATATGAAAGACCTCTGGACCTTCATGGATCTTCTCTTCTTCCACTCAGGTGGCATCAAACACTCCATTCAAGCCAATTTAAAACTATGTAAATCTTATATTACTTAGAACCATATAGCTAATAGAGCTTGGAACCTTTTACCTAGCATTCTTACTTGGGAAGCCTGGAAAGAGTGAAATCATAGGATCTTTAAGTTACAATCTCTCCCACCTGTAGATATCTGGAACAAGGTCATCAAATCAGTCCAGGAAACTATCATGGCCCAACCCTAGAAGTATGAGGAGTGGAAAGTTAACCCATATAAGCTCTCTCTCTCTTCCAAGCCCTCAACCTCAAAGCCATCCTAGCTCCTTGAAGCCAAATCTTTGTCTCTACCACTCCAATGTCGAGTTCCCTCTGGAATCCTCCCCCACAAAGGTTCATAAATCTTAATTTTGATGGGGCCTCTAAAGGAAACTCAAGTCTCGCAGGGTATGGTGGATTCTTCATAAAAAACCAAGGCAACATTTTGAGAACTTATGGAGGTAATATGGGGGTAAACTCCAATGACTCAGTTGAACTTCGGGCTCTAGAAGAAGGTCTTCATATTGCCTCACATCAGGGTTATGCTAAGCTCATCACAGAAGGAGACTCCCAAATAACCATCAACATGCTCAAGAGTCTGCAACATGGATCTCCAATCTCGAAAATCTCAAAAATTTGGATATCAGAATCCATTCCGGAGACCATTAAGAAAACTCTCACCTCAATTTCTATGATCCTTCCCAGCCATGTTTTTCTCTTAGCCAATAAGTTGGTATACTGAATAGAAAACGAAATCCTAAGGACTACGAAAGACGCGTGTGATAAGCCCTGGACCCCCTTTGAGGATGAGCCTTTTTCCTCGGCTTGCTCCACAATTGTAAGGAAGGACCATCAACCCCAGGAGCATGAGTCTAGGAATAAACCAAGAGAGAGGCCATTTTCCTACGAAGCAAGTGGGATAAAAAATACAAAGGCCCCCTCGGAGGTAGACATTGACCGCGTGGAGGGTCATCTGGACAACAACCCATATCTAGCGATGAGGGACACATCTCAGAAAGAGGATTATAGACATATAGGGAGAGTACAAAATCCTTCCTTCAATCTCAGTGATCGAAGCCTAGTTGGCACTCAGCCTCAACAAACTCGAAAGGTGACCTACCTTGAAACTCTAGAAGTGAGAAGCTTAACAGGCTCCATGGGGCTCCCAATAGTAATGACAGATCACCCTTCCCCGAATGGGGTATTTCGAAAGAAAGCAGAAAGGAGAACTCCCCCCAAGGAAAATAGGTGGCATATTATTGGAAAAGGTCCCCAAGATGCAAATCTCACTTCGCGAACCTCTCCTCCAGCGTGTGGAAAAAACCATCATTTATGAGCTCCTACATGGTCGAATGATGGTAGCCAAAGGGAGAATAATCTTGGTCATATTGCTAACCACAATGTTTCCCGAAAACATGAACCCTACACTGGAAAAAAACTACAACATTTAAAGAAAGGTGCTCCTCTTGAGACATGAGAAGTGGTAAACCATGTGCCCTCCCATGAGTATTCTCTCCATCTAATCTGAACGGACGAGGATCAGTGCCGATTGGACTCAGCCAACATCACCTCTACTCTAGCTAGAACCCAACGACAACACCCTGGTGCCTACACCTTGCATCAATAGTTAATGTAGCCCCCCTCCCCCCCTGAGGTAGCTGAGGTCAGTAGACATGGGATCTCCCACCCATCCTCGGATCTGGGTAGGATTTCGAGGCACAACCAACAAGGTTGTGAGGATGTAGCTCTAAATGATATTTATGAGTCATCCTCTCGCCACCTAGACTTATTCTCGCCTCCATGATATCCCCCTCTAAGATGAGTTCTACATACCAAATGAGGAACGAGACTCCTAGCCATTTTTTGATTTCTTCTCTGCAACTTGAGAATTTGGTTTCGGACTTCAAGTCCCACTCCTCTGATAGAGTGGCCCTCTTTACCCCTTATCTCCACCTTGTATCATCCTTCACTACACACCCTCATTCGCGACAACATGGCTCCCAAGAATGGCTATCCTCTTAGCCACAGACGTGGATCCAGAAACCTTGGGGATTACTCCTCGAGGTGTCAAGAAGAGGGTCGTCCTGAATCAAGAGTTCAACAAGAGGCCTACAATGCAACCATAAATTATGAATCGAATAGTCCTCATCGTTTCCATAGAACTATGGAGGAAGTTGAAGACACTATCATTTTAGAGAGGGAAATGACTACCGACTCTGAAGTAATTGAGACCACTATTCATTCGGTCCTAGATGTTGGCCATACAAGAGGTCGGGATGCTTGTTATTGGAGGACTATTGAATTATACTGGTACATCAAGACCTTTATGGGGAAAATTCTCCAAACAAGGGAAGATGCTCACAATATTGTTCAACTTCATCTTGATGGTCTTCATATGATGGTCAGAAAGATCCTTGATCACCTCTTGCTGACTCACCAAAATCTTCCACCTCCCCCAGCAACTCGTCACCAACAATCAAGGCTCAATGAAGCACAACCAACAAATCCTTCTACCTCCTCGGTGGGGCCCTAGGCCCCATGAAATTGGGTTCCAAATTAGTTTTTTTGTATAATGATAGCTAAAAATAAGCCTAGGTTTGTTATTTTCATAGTAAATATGAACTCTCTTGTCTTTATTGTTTTTTGGACACTTCACAAACAATATATTTGGACGGATGATCTTTATCTTTGTTGTTGGTGTGGTTTCCCAAGTGACAGGCCAACATAAAGGATTTTTGGTTTATATGATATTTTAAAACGACAATAGAATTTTGCCTGTAAACTTAAAAAATAAAATAAAATAATCTAATGAAAAATATAAACCTGCCCCCAAAAAAGTCTAATTGGAAATATAAACCTCCAAAGGAAATGTTGGAATTATGGTAAATATATTCGCTATTTCAATAAATAAAGATTCCAAGTCTAAAAATATTAATAAAAGGAAATGATTTGATGATGTTACTTCTACATAAACAAAGATCTCCTTGAAAAGAGGAAGGAATGTGTATTTGTGATCATAAAATACACGACCAAATATTGATATATGGTTAATAGACTCAAGTACTTCCATTCATGCTACTCTTCAAGTAATGTAAACATTTTTTTATTTTAAAAAAATGGAGTTTAATTATGAATAGTCTACTTTACTAGTGGATTGTCTTGAGTTAGATGATAAAGTACAAGTCTAAACATTTTAGATGATCATAAAATACACGACCAAATATTGATATATGGTTAATAGACTCATTCGTGTTACTCTTCGAGCAATGTAAACATTTTTCATTTTTTTTAAATGGAGTTTAATTATGAATAGTTTACTTTAGTAGTGGAGTAGTGGATTGTCTCAGTTAGATGATAAAGTACAAGTCTAAACATTTTAAGTTTTTTATTTTTTTAGTTATCACTATTGGACAATGCAATTGTTGAAGTGAAATCATAATTTTTCATTATTTAAATTACATTTTTAATACATAAATTAATTTAACACTTGAAAAAAATTATAAAGCATTTAGAAAATGCAATTTTAATCATTAAAATTTACAATTCCAATCATCCTTTTAAATTTTAAGATTTTGAGTAAAATTAATTGAAAAAATCTAAAAAAAATTAAAAACATAAAATATTTAGACTGGGTGGAAAAATTATGTCAGCCATCTACTCAACTAGCAAACTGTCTAAAACTGGCAAACTGGCAAACTGCCTGCCATCTTTGTTTGGTTTGTACTAACGAAGTTGCCATTTACTGAGGAAATTTTGTGTTTGTATTCACTCACACCATCCTTGTAAAACCTACAACATGCTACTTCTTTTGGTCCTTAATATGTACCTTAGATTTTAACATGGTTCAAGAGCTGCTAACTCCACCCAAATATTTTATTGTTATTTATTGTCTGAAATTATTAACTGAAAAATGTTTGTGTTTGAAATTATTAGCTGGAAAGATGCCAATTCGAGATAAGGTCTTTATACACCAAGCTTATACAACAAGAGAAAGAGGTTATTACAAACATGAAGATGATAACGATTATTTATAACTTTTAGAGGTTAGGTTTCAATTTTAATTTTAAATTGAGTAGGTTGATGGATAAATTTTACATTAAATGATAAAATTTAATTTAAACATTTAATTTAAATTTTAAATTAAATGATAAAATATAATTTATACTTAATTGTGTGTAGTTTGTTTCTTTTTTGGTATTTTTGAAACAATTAAAAGAAAAAATGCTAGTAATTATAAAAACTAATAATAGTTAAAGTGTTTTATATGCATGCCATTAGCATGTTAAAGTGTTTTATATGCATGCCATTAGCATGTTAAAGTGTTTTATATGCATGTCATTAAAGAAAAAATGCTAGTAATTATAAAAACTAATAATAGTTAAAGTGTTTTATATGCATGCCATTAGCATGTTAAAGTGTTTTATATGCATGTCATTAGCATGTTATTGTTAAAGGCATTAATATTAAGATAATATTTATATATTTAAAAAATTATTTATAACAAAAACGTTTTTTATATTTTGAAATAAAATCACTATTTTCAAATTTGAAATTATTTTTTAAGGCACATCAACCTCATCATAAGTACATTGATGACTCATTAGTGAGTTTGATTGACCATGGTGTCTTGACACCTCTCCCTGAAGCAAAGAATCAAGGATAAGAAAGGGAATGTTTTCTATGGGTTTTTGGAGCTCATAGTAAAAAATAAACCAAATATGTAGTAAAAATAAACCAAACCTACATGGAAGATGTCAAAATTCAACCAATTTGAAGAATATGAATCAATCTAAAGCTCTTAGGAACCAATCCAATTCCTAGTTCATATTCCATATACTTGCACAACAAATTGGAGGTGGATCTTGGTGTAGTCATGCCAAGTTGAGCTATTTCTCTAGCCTCTCCCCTTTTTTACTACCACCCATTATATAAATCATTCTACTCCTAATTAAGTCAGAGGAAATGTTCTTGATTTGATTGAATGAATGTTGAATGAGGTTTTTTGAACTTGCTAAAGTTAACTTGATTAGGTTTTGATGCATCTGAGCAACCAATCTTTCTCATGCCACATTGGTAGGGAGGCTTCCATATCAATAGATTCATAGTCTTTTGGAATTTTCGGATCTTATGGAGGGTTGTCATTATGCTCTAAATTTGTGTTGCACCAAGGTAATTATTTGCCTCTCGAAAGAATCAAAACTTACTAGGTGTGTTTGTTAGGTGGGGTGTTTTTTCTTGTCGAAAGAATGCAAATGGGGAAGAGAGCCCACATATATTTGTTATAGTGTCATAATATCTTGACATTCCAATGTCTTGTTAATTTTCACATTCACATCGAACATAAAAAAGATTGGGGATCATTCAATAGGAATGACTCGAATAAACCAAAGTAGGATATTATAAGTACAACACTACATAATTATTTAATGATTTAGATTCATGTATTGTTCCAATCAATGCCATATTTCCATTCAATACACAGTGTAGAATTACAAATTTGGAAAAATTTCAGAAAATAAAATAGAGGACAGATATCATGACATCCACAAACAAATTTTCACGACTTGAGATCTTCTTCATTGAGATATTTGTACATGGATGTATGTGCTAACATGACATAAGTATGAGAGAGTTCATAACACTTATGTATGGTATTGTTCTTATATAGCATATATTATTTTTTTAATATACAATATTAGATTGATGTTAAGCTCAAAGTTATAGTCTTTGATAACATGATCAACTCTTTTAATGTCATTCCTTCCCAAAGCTTCTTCCCAAATATTTTTCATATTATGTTTTTCAACAACATGATCAACTTTTTTAGTGTCATTGATCCAGATTATTTTCGGCACAAAATGAGAGTGGAGATATAATAAATAAATGTACAAAGATATATCGGATATCTAATAATATAATAGATATTTATCAGAGATATAACCATAAACACAGATATACAATAATACAAAATTTCTATTAATGAGCAAAATGTACAAGGTTGAAAAAAACAGAGTGAAAGACTCGCTAGAATGGTGGCAGCTTGTCTCTGAGAAGAGATGTGACTGATACTGACATTCACAAGAACATGATTACAATGAGGCTGTAAAGGATTTTTTTAACATAAATAAAATCCAAAACCCTAACCCCGGAAGATGAAAATCCAACAGTTTTGTGGACTCCGTTTTGGGTAGTTTGGTGTATCAACTTCTCGGGGGCGTAACTTTGGCATACGATCTCCGTTTGGGGCGCACAATAGCTCGTTGGAAAGGTATCGTCGAGGAGATTCATTTTTGGGGATCAATCAAATATTTAAAATAACATTGAAGTAATTTATCCTGAAAAACCTTCATTTAGGCCCTCAAAATGGCCTCCGAAGTTTAGGAACTGAAAAATTGTTAAAAATAGTAAATTGCCAGAAGATTGTTTTGAGTTAGCTGGAATAGATGGGTGGAAACCGATATCCACCCATATCAATCCTCCCTAATTAGGAATCAATGGTATCCATTGCATTTGAGTGCCTGGGGGAGAAGGAAAAGCTTTTGTTGAATCTTCATCTTGAGGAGTTGTTTTCCTTGCTGGAGAAGTTGTGTTGCTTAGCTTGTTGAAGGATATCACGAACCTGTGGCTGGAAGTGTTGAAATTTTTTAATCGGTCTGGATACATGAGGTGACTTTGTGCAAAAGGAATCATTACGCTTTTATTCAATATTGTCGACATGCTTTTGTTGGATAGAAGGTTCTTGGACTGAGGTTGCAGTGGTTGCGGTGTTCTTATGTTCACCTTTTGAACAGACTATGAAGAAGATGATTTTTTTAGTATGATATACCACCTTTTGACACTGTTTAGGTGGGACAATAGTCATAACTACCTATGGTATCCTATAGAGATAACCCCCTAGAGTAACAGTGACACTACGGGGTTGAGACTCATAAATAACATGGTGCTTCCACATATATGGTTGGCCCAACATAACATCAAAGACATCCAGGGGGGAAACATCACATAATACCTCATCCTTGAAGGGTTGGATGTCATATGACAATTGACATTGTTGGTTGACATGGAGATCTCAACCCTTGCAAAACAACTCGATGTTGTATGGTTGCAGGTGTGGTATTGTTGACAATCCCAATTGTTTGATGACCTCTGCTGAGATGAGGTTCTTTTGGCTTCCGCTATCAACAATAAAATGAAATGGAGTCCCCCTCACCCACATCTGTGAATGAAAAAGGAACTCCCCCTCTTCAATATCTATTGTTTCTTCTAGTTGAATTGTTGTGGTTGTGACAATAACAGTGTGGTCTGTGTCAATGATTTGTCTTCTACCAATATTTTATGAATCATATTCTAAATCAGGGTTCGATTACTTGTCTTTGATATAATCCACCAATGATTATTTTGAGAGACATTCATCGGTGTTGTGTGAGGGGATTTTAAGGAAATCACACCATTTTCCACTGTCCTTCTTCATCTTTCTGTTACCCTTGTTTTCATGTGGCTTGGAATGGTTTTCTGAAGGATGGTTGTTAGGGTTATCTTTATCATGCTTTGGTTTTTGTGTATTTATGGACTCGAACTCTCGTTTGTTCTGGTGCTCAAATTTCTGCTCGATTTTGATAACATATTGATAAGCAACACCTAGTGACAAGATGTTCACAAAATCCATTTCAGTTTGGATGTATTTGTGTAGAACCCCACAGTATTTCAGAACCAAATGTCGCTCGGAGTCTTTGATACCCAACTTGGAGAACAAGGTATGGAAGGTATTGGTGAACTTTGACACTACTTGGCCCCTCTCTTTCCTCAGTGTGTTCCATCTCATGTATTGGTCATCATAGTTTCTAATAGGGTAATATTGTTCCTTGACTGCATCCACAAAACAATCCTAGGTGGGCTCAACCCCATAGATTCGAGACTCCTCTGTGAAAATATTCTCCTAGTAAGTTTCCCACCAATGTTTGACATGGGGGAGAGATTTAAGGAGTGTGAAGGTGATATTTTCTCTATCAGAGAAATTGTGAACAAAGAAATAACCTTCTAGCAAATTTAGCCATTTTTTAGGGCATCCACATCTATCTGTCCTTCAAATATGGGAATATCAAAAGTGACTTGTACCTTGAAAGGTGAGGTGCCTCAAAAGTGGCCACTTGATGAATACGCGCTATTTGTTATCAGCAGGCATTGAATGGTGTGGGAAAAATTCTCCATCATTTAGTTCCTATGTCGCATGAGAGCTTTCTCAAGCAACAAATTAATAAAATCGTTTGTTCTGTCATTTTTATTTTCTTCTGCCATGGAGGGTTTCTTGGGTGTGTTTGAGAGATTTTCCTCAACAGATACAAGCTCGAGACCCAAATTTCTATACGCGTACCTTGTCGGGGACATGCACTTAAAAAAACGATCAAGAGCAGCCTACTCTGATACCACTAATTCTGATTATTTTTGGCACAAAATGAGAGAGGAGATATAATAAAGAAATGTATAGAGATATATCAGATATCCAATAATATAACAAATATTTATCATAGATATAACCATAAACACAGAGATACATTAATACACAATTTCTATTAATGATCGAAATGTACAAGACTATAAAAACACGGAGTGAAAGACTTGCTAGAATGGTGGCAACTTATCTTTGAGAAGAGATGTGATGACTACTTGCATTCGCAAGAAGATGATTACAATGAGGCTCTAAAGGAATTTTTAACATAAAGAAAATCCAAAACCCTGACCCCAAAATATGAAAAGCCAACAGTTTTGTGGACCTTGTTTTGGGTAGTTTGGTGTATCAACTTCCTGGGGGCGTAACTTTGGCATGCGATCTTCATTTGGGGTGAATGATATATCGTTGGAAAGGTATCCTTGAGGAGATTCATTTTGGGGGCTCAATCATATTATTCAATAATAATTGAGGTGTTATATCTCAAAAAACCTTCATTTAAGACCTCAAAATGGCCTCGGAAGTTTAGGAACCAAAAAACTACTAAAAATAGTAAATTGCCAGAAGACTGTTTTGAGCCAGTTGGAATAGGTGGGTGGCCACCCATATCCACCTGGATCAATCATGCTACCATGCATATTCTTTCCAAATATTTTCCATATCGCTAGCACCAGTTCTTTCCTCGAAAATGCTCCTTAACTACTTGATGATGAGCTCTTGTTTCAATCACACTGACAATTGGAGAATAGATGATTTTAAGGATGGAAATTTATGTCAAATTGTAGAAACCTTGGCGAATCTTACTAGTCCTTAATATGAAAACTATAAAATTATATAGTTTTTATAAAATTAGGGCTATTTCTGAGGTAAAAAAAATTATTCTATAAAATTTGGGTGAATCATTTTAGAAAAAAAAAGGAAATTGGAAAATCATTTTTTGGGAGAAAGCATGGAAAAATAGTCCATGGGAGATATATAGCCCCTAAAATTTTATATGAATTGGAGATACTTTCCAAATCACTTCATCATTATCATTCACCCAATGCCCATAGTAGTAAAGCTAACCA
Source organism: Picea engelmannii (assembly GCA_009831015.1). Taxonomy (NCBI): domain Eukaryota; kingdom Viridiplantae; phylum Streptophyta; class Pinopsida; order Pinales; family Pinaceae; genus Picea; species Picea engelmannii. Next base: position 214,865 of record ML780751.1, read on the forward strand.
TAATTGGGGTACAACCATCAATGAAAAACTTCTCCTTATAAATCTCCCACACAATATCAACATCACTAAAATCCCCATCATTATCTATTAAAGTATAATTGTGATAGAAAAGGGATACATTTTTTGGCTTGCCATCTCTTTTAATAATTCCTTTGCCTATGTTTAGGCCATAAATATAGCATGTTGATTTTGCAGTTTGACTTCCTCCCATTGCTAATGTGTTTTGCGTGAAGAAATGATTATACAATTTGGAGTTATTTAAGTGAATATTTTCTTGTTCTTAATTTTAATATAAAATTAAAGACATAAATCTAAGCAATATATTGCAATTGCATCTAGAGGTGATTTCTACAACTTATCCTTAACATGGAGTTGACCCATGGCAACTAAAAAATATTTCAATGTCAACCTTAAGTAAATATTGTCAACCTTAAGTAAATATTTTTATATCAACTATATATATATATATATATATAAAGTACTTGAAATTAAAGTATGAGGAAGTGTAATTCTTTCAGTTCTTAACATGGAGTTGACATGTGGCATTTAAAAAAAATATTAATATCAAAACAAATATTTGAATATTTCCCATACATAAAATATTTTAATGTCCACCCTAAGTAAAAATTTTCAATATCATTTCTCTCTCTCTATAGAGAGAGAGAGAGAAATAAATTGGTGTTGAGGTTAGGAACCATTTGAAGAAACCCCAAAAGTTACAGCTTGACCAAGGTCAAGGACCATTCAACCAGGGGATGGCGTAACGAGGGTCGATCTACTTTGCATGTGGTCGATCCCAAGGTAAAATGAAGGGTTATGGTTTTTTGGTCGATTACACTGACGATCTGTTGTCAGAATCATAGATCTTCTCATCTCCTAAACTACTTCATGATGTAGAACAATGCACATATGAAGGAAAGTCACCTGAGTTTGGAAGGGACTCGAAGCTCCTGATGCTAGTATTTTTTCAAAAGAATGACCTGCCTATCGTAAACATCATCACTTTGGGTACTATGGAGAAGACACAATTTTCCAAGGAGTTAAATACACCTTGAAACTCACAAGGGGACTCGTGCGAGGTATTCAAGGATATTTCCCCTCCCCTAAACCTGCATGCATCTTCAAGGAATCCACATTCTCATTCAAATAATGCATCTATTGTTGTTGTGAAGAGTGGAGAAAAAGTCAAAATATTTATGAACTCCCCCTCTCAGGATTTGAAGCCTAACCTAGCTAACAATTTGCATTCAAATTCAAGAAAAAAATACAAAAGAACTATTAAAACTAGGGGCGAAAGAGTTGCACTTGTAGTAGATGAAGACCTTCAGGTTTCAAAAATCATAGACTTGCATGGGAGAGACATAGTGGGCAAGTTCATAGGTAGGAGAATGGATTGTAATATTTTATTGGCCTGGATGGAGAAATAATGGTAGTCGACCATGGGTTATTTTTCTATTTTCGACCTTCTCGCTAGAGGTTGGATGGGTGTGATTTTTCAATCTAAGTATGATGCAGATAATATTTTCATGGGGCAGTGGTATTGTGATTGCCACATTTTTTAGTCAAATCCATGGAATGATCTCTTTGATACCAAATAGGACAACCTATCCAACCTTCCAATGTAGATCAAGCTCCCAAACCTCCCTATTCAATTATGGTCGAGCGAGGGGCTTCGAGCCATGAGTGGGGTCTTGGAAAATTTCATCACAGTAGATAAAAGATATAAGAAATCAAATACCAATGTGTCACACAAATCCCGGTGGATGTTGATCCTAATAATAATATATTTGAATCTATGGATATTGTGCTAGGTGAGAAAATATACATGCAACAATTGGATTATCTCCATATTCCTTTTTGATGTACACATTGGCACTACGTGGGACACTTCCATGCAGAGTGTGATTTGAGTTTCCAAATTTTTTGTCTATCTCACAACTAGGTGATAGGGTCGCCCCCAATGCACAAAAAGACATATTTCAAAAAGTATCTCTCTCCATCACCATCATTTCCAAATAAAGGTGATATTGAACACACCAAGGAGCAATTTTCATCCTGCATCGATCCTATCCACACAATGACTGCTCCTCCTACCGAACAGGGTATTGGGTAGTCTTTGACCTTGAAAAAATTAACTAGAAATATGATCTATCAAAATCCCAGTGTAACTCTCTAGAAGCAATCTAGGATACAAAAAATCATCCACTCCATGATGTTGGTAAGTCTACCAATTTTCATAACACTATCTTGTCTCCTTGTACTTACATTCCTATAATTGCTTTGAATGTAAAGTTAGGTTTGGAGACTAGAACTCCCTCATAATGTGTCCATCTCCCTTTCTCTTCCTGATCCTTCTAAATCTGACTTCCACCTCGATTCCCCCTCTTAATTTGTTCCCCCAAATCTTTCCACCTCTCAAGTCAGGTCTAGAAAAATTCACAGGAAGCATTCATCACACTTGTCAGGGAGAGAGCCATATCTTTTGCAGCTTAGGGGAAAAGGTGTAGATTTTTCAGGAGGACTAGGTTCTAACTGTGTCAAATATTGTGACCCTTTGAAAGTTGGTTGTAAGTATGCAATCAAGAACACACAAGAGAAATATTCACATGAGGTCTATCAAGGTAAACAAAAACATATCACAGAGGTACTTAGAGCAGGGTTGACCTTGCACAAGGTTTCTCGATGATCTTAATGCCTGTTAATATGTGTGTATTAGGAGGGAAAGACAATAAATTATCCCTTCGTATACTTTATGATACTACTAAACCTGATATAATACTTCTTCAGGAAACCATGGGTCCATTTGACTCCTTCCTATTTGATCTAATTTACCTCTTCCCTGGTTCGAAATTCATTGGGTTGGATCATGTGGGATTGTCAGGTGGTTTAATCATTGGACTATATCCTAGGGTTACTCTCACAAATTCCTACTCCATTGTATCTGGTCTCTTTACATAAATGTTTTATCTTGGAGCTAAATCAACAATTCAAAATTCTTAATGTGTATGGGCCCTATATTGGGAATGAAGCATTCTAGAACAATTTTTTTGACTCTTGTCTCGTTAAGGATGAGATCTTGGTGCTCGGAGGTGATTTAAATTTACTTTGAATAGAGATGATATATGGGGTAGGTTGGTACATGTGGAAAAAATTTCAAAATATTTTCTTTAGAAATTTGAAGCCTACAATCTTGTTGATGTGGAACCCATGGTTTTGAGACATAACTGATTCAACAATCAGAGTGGGGAGGAAGGTATTCATAATTTGCTAAATCATTTTCTAGTTAAATAATACTTTCTCTAGTCCATTGTTGGGCACAGGGGAAAACCCAGGGTTCAACGCTACAACAATGCACCAACAAAACCCTAACTACTGGCCCTTTCGGAAACACCTGCGAAGCAGATGAAGTCTCACCCGAGGTAGAGGTAGGGGTGGTTGTAGGACTCAGGTGTCTACAACCTTATATGGGACACAGATCTATGATTATGATACTTAATAGAGCACTTAGCACCATCATTTCATCATCATTTAACTAATATCTACTTCACAGATAAAACAGAGCACCACAACATTCACCCAGATCTAATGTATCTAAGCACTTATCATAAACAAATGGATCATCTCTAGCAGAATAAAGCACCAAGCACATTCACCTATTCCAGATCTAGCATCCAGAGTTATCATAAGAACAAAGCATAAACATATCTATCTATCTATATCAATCACTTACCAAATAACACATAAACACATCAGAACATTGCACGGAGTAGAATATAACAGTATTTACGTGGTTCACCCCCTCCCTAGGGCTACGTCCACCAACTCTTCTTCTTTATTAGCTTCAATCAGTCATCTACATGCACAGAACCACAAAAAACCTATTCCGCATAGGACAGGAGACCTGCACACACCTCGCCAGATCCTCCTTCCCCAAGCTAGGTCTAGAACAAAGCCTTTCATAGTCTGTTACAACCACTTTCACTTAGCTCTGCAAGATTTTCACAATATGCACAGAGTTTCTACAAAACATACTTGCACTTAGCACTTATCTTATCGGTCTTTCATCACATAGATACCTTCTTACATTTCCTATACATCTATTTATATTTTACAAAATAGGCCTAAACATGGGTAAACCCATGGGTCAACATCACATTCCCATTACATAATCCCAAAACCCAAAAAGGACCCCAAAAGGGATCGAGATCTTGCGATCTCCTTTTCATCTCGATCTTTGTCTTTGACAGGCTGTCGAAGTCCCAAAATAGGTCAAAATTGACCAAGGATATCCCAAAACTTGGTCAAGGGCCAACAAGCCCCCAACACTCACCTGTTACTCGTCCCGAGTCACTCTGATTTGACTAGTTCGGCTTCGAATGCCTCGAGCTGATTCGACTTGATGTTGTGCTACAACCTCTTGTTCAAAAAAATCTTGGATGACTGCATCATTGATAGGTCCCTCTAGACACTGTTCAGCTGTAGAGACAACCTACTCTAGCTCTACTCCTTGGCCTTCTACTTTTGTAAAAAATTGATAAGCCTTTTCTTGTACAGGTTGGAGTTTCTGAGTTACCTCCATAACTCTGCTCTGGATAGTGTGGATATTTTGTTGGGCGGTCCGCTGCTCTTGGGAGCGCTTCATTCTTTCTACAACTGACAGGGGATTCAACTGTGCCTATATCTTCTCGTCTTGATACTTTGCTTCTTAGAGTTTCGACTCTAGTGCCTTTAATTTTGGGTTCTCCATGAGTTGTTCATAGGTCTGGGCATTGTGATAAGTAAGTTTCTTATATTCCAGGGTAAGATCCTTTAGCCTTTCAAATGTGCTCCGGGCGATTTCTTCTCTTTGCTCTCTTATATCTTATGGGGTCTCAGGTATAGTGCGTAGCTCCAAATCTGCTATGCATTGTTGTAGCTGCTGGATGGCTTCTGTGAGATGGTTCACATGCTGTGTAACTCGGTCTTCTGCCTTGATTTCTAAAACTATCATAGTGTTAAGTGCTCTATTGACCGCTTCTTTTACTTTGAGTTGCTCCACAAGCAACTGTTCCTTTTATTTTTGTAGTTGTGTTTTCTCTTCATCAGACTTCACTTGGATAACAAAATTTTCCTGTTATGAAGCACTGCATTTCTCTACGAGTACTCCTTGTACTTGTTTCAAAGCCTAAGTTTCTTTCTCTATTTCTTCCTGTGCTCGTCGAAGGAAATCTTCGACTGTATTGGCTAGGCGGTGGATTTGAGTTGGCTCATCTCCCAATTCTAGTTCTCTCGACGTAGTGGAGACTACACGGCTAGACTATAGGGCCTATTGTACCCCTCAAAGTTTAGTATCAATTCGATCATACATATCCTCTTTCTTTTCTTCTTGTTTCTCTGCTATTTCCAACGAAGCATCTTGCAGGGATGATATGAGGAAGTTGAAGTCATCAGAGGTGAGGATAGTCTGCATCTTATTCATGGTGGCCTTCAATTTCTTCCAAGAAGAAGGTTTTGGAGGTGAACCCTTCGTCTTCTTCAGGGGATCAACCTCATCTCCTTGCTTTTGTTCAACTTCTTTTTCATTCAAATATTCACCATCACCTCCTTGCTCTGGTGAGATGGAAGTAGTCTTCACAAATGCGTTGTCTATCTCTTGGACTTCTTCGGTCTTCTTTGTTCTGCTGGGTCTGGGTGTATCCGGGGCAGTTTCTGGGTTGTCGATGTCGTATATCTCTACGGGGTTTGTTGGAATGAGGTGATCTGTCGACCTATCCTTGGTTATCTCCTCCATGGCCTCCTCCATCAACTTATAGTAGGATTTAAGATGTTTCTTATGTTCGTCGACGCACATTGTGATGTAAATAAATTGTCGATCCACGCTGAACTTCATCAAAGTCCGGAATGGATGTCGAGTGTTTGAAGTCATGTGGGGCTGGGACTGGATGGCTATCTTTAGCTGATTATAGTAGGTATGAAAAACAACATTTGATTGCCACTCTTTATTCATATCGTTTGAATACCACACCATACTGAACTTCGCGGATAGTGGTTCAAAAGGCTCAATGTTTGAGAAGGTTGCACCTTCTGGCATCTCCCAGGAAATAAAATCTATAAGGATCAAGAGCTAGCTGAAATTAAATTCATATCCTTGATCATGTGCTTCTCTGCAGTCGAGTTCTAACTGGTTCACCAGGTACTTCACCCAGTTCATATGAAGGCCTTCTGTGCACTTCCCTGCGAGGTCGACTACAAAACCAGTGACTTGGGTAGGTCGGTTCTTTCTTACTAACTTACCTGCAATCAAATGACAGGTGAGGCTCATTGCGCCACTCTGTATAGAAGATACCTTGTAGTGTCCTTGATTTTCTGTGCTAGAGCATGATCCATAGCTTTTCTGGGGAAAAACTATTGTGGGTCAGGTCCTTGCATACTCAAGCCCATAATCCGATTGATCAACATCATATCAAATATTCTACGAAATTTTAGCCACAAATAACCCCCATGGTAACAAGACAAAATCATCTTGACACATTCATTCACCTCCTAGTGTCTTCCGAAGTGGGGAATCTTCATGATGTTTAGCAGGGTGGACTGCGCGAGGTTCATGGTCCAAGACTGGGGGATTATATTTGAACTCTTTCCCTTAGTTCTGGTCAGGTACTTACATGGGGTGAGCATGTTATAGACTTTGTGATCTTCGAGGTTGAAGTCATTGAACTTCAACACTGCAATGTTATCTTGGTCTGCTCGAACTGTGCGTATACCCTTCAGGAGGTACATAGTGACCAGGGTGTACTCAAAATATCTAGGTACGTTGTCTCGATTTACTGTGCCGCTGAGAGGTGGAATATAGGTGGGTAATATAGTTGGGATCGATTTGGCATTTTCTAGATCATCGTGGTGCTTGGTTCGATTTTCTTCTGATGGAAGGGATGGTCCAGTTCTGCGAGAAGTCGAAGGAGAGGCTTGCAGTCCTCTTGGCGATGATGCTTGTACACCTGTAGACATCGACATGACTCTTTCAGTCATGAGGTCGATTAGAACTTCAACAAATTTCTCGACAACGCTCAAATCGTCTGACATACACACTCGGGGTTGGAAATCGTCGGGTTAGAGGGTAACTTAGACACTGCAATAGGATAGAGGGAAATAGCACAATGACCACTGTGCAAAATAAACAAGGCTGCGAACTCAAATTCATGATTGGAAAAGGTGTTCTTGGTGCATGGCACGATGGGATAAATAGGTAACTCAACAACGGGTCTCTTGCAATGGGTATGAATCCTTCATTAACTATGTTCTGTCTATTATGGTGTGGTCCCAACGGTCTGATGGAGAGTTGCTTGTCCATAAATTTTTTTCTATTTGTTCAGAGCATCGATCTAACGGTGATAATGTCCCCAACGGCTATATTGCTTCACCATGGCGAAGTGCCATGTGACACTGTTCTGATATCCCGACGAAGCTCCAATTTTGCAAATTTTCCTTCTGCGAGGTTCCCTCTAGAACCTTCTGCAACTTGTCGATCTTATCTCTCTTCTTACTTAGCTTTCTAGCCTTCTTTCCAGTGAGCTTCATCTTAGTATGCCTTTTTCCATTATGATTCTCATCTTCTCTTGGCATAGTTACTTCGCAATGTTGAGATTCTTTCAAGGGTAATATTCTTTCTTTATCTGGGATAGATATTTCAGTCTTCTGTGGGTCTTCTAGTGTTCTTGCAACTTCAACATCTATGATACTGTTGTTAAATGGATGCAATATGTTCTCCTTTTCTTCAATCAAGTGTGGGATCCTCCTAGTTATGAATTCTTTTAACTCTTGCTTCTTCTACTCTAAAACTTCTTCTTCTTCTTTCCTTCTGGCATGATCTCTTTCAACCCAAGGTATTCCTAGTAACATGGTAAATGGTGTGCTATCCTAAATAAATTTAATAACCTCAAAATCTTCTTCTTTCGAAGCTCTATTGACGGTCATAGGTAGCTTGGTAAGTCTTCCACATAGGGTTATCAATTTTCCTCTGAATAATCCCATTCCTCCTAGTGAAGGAATCATAGCAGGCTTTCCTAAAAGTTCCCAAGTTCTTTCTGTCATCATATTCACCTGTGTTTCCTCATCCATAACACAATCAACGTCGAAGTCTTCTATTCTTTCTTCAATTCATTCTTTTTCTTTGAATATCTCTAATAATCTGACATGTCAGTGGCCATTCAGGGTTTCTTTCATATGTAGCAATACTTTTTCTGATTCTTTCTGGGGTTCTTCCATAATCTTAGTTTCTGGATCTTCCCTAGGGTTTTCTTGTCTCATGTTTATTTCTTCAAGCTTAGCAATCATTCTAGGACAATCCAATACTTCATGGTCCATAGCTTTGCAAAAAAGATAACTGGGTCTTCTCCCAGGGCATTCCTTAGCAAGATGTCCTGGTTTTCTGCAACTATAACAAAGGGTTAATCCTCTCTTTCTTTTAAATGATCCCCATCCTTTCCTATACCGCGCTAGGATCATGGTAGATAACCTACAAACATTTATTTCTAGGATCCTGCATCCACTTGTTAGTCCAAATATTCTTTCTATGCATAGGTATAACATATCTTTCACTATTCTTATCAGATCTACTCATATCAAATCTTCTTTCATCTATTAATGCCCTAGTTTTTAAGCTAGGATAGAATCTATCAAACATACCTAGATCCATACTGTTGAAACAAAAATTTTCACTTATCTTACTTCTACAGAGTACAGACCTTTCAGATATAAAACTTTTCACTATTTTTACCTTAATCAGAGCACAAAGCTTTTAGATCTTAACTCTTTTAATAAAAAATTCTCACTTTTACCTTTTTCAGAGTACAAAGCTTTCAGATCTTACCTCTTTTCTTCAGATTAGACTTCTTTTCCTTAGCATAGAGCTTAAGTAGAGTACTGTGTACTAGAGAAATAGATCCACGCACAAAGATTTCACAATTTTAGGTCGGATCTTTTGCATAAAGATTCTTCTTTCTCAATTCCCAATAATCATAGTTTCAGGTCCCGACAATGGAACCATTTGTTAGCACAGGGGAAAACCCAGGGTTCAACACTACAACAATGCACCAACAAAAACCTAACTTTCAACCCTTTCAGAAACACCTGCGAAGAAGATGAAGTCTCACCTGAGGTAGAGGTAGGGGTGGTTGCAGGACTCAAGTCTCTGCAACCTTATCTGGGACAGTTCATCATCATTTAACCAATATCTACTTTGCAAATAAAATAGAGCACCACATCATTCACCCAGATCTAATGTATCTAAGCACTTAGCATAAATAAATGGATCAACTCTAGTAGATTCAAGCACTAAGAACATTCACCTATGTCAGATCTAGCATCCATAGTTATCATAAGCACAAAGCATAAACAAATCTATCTATCTATATCAAGCACTTAGAAGATAACACATAAACACATCATAACATCGCATGGAGAAGAATAACATAGTATTTACGTGGTTCACCCCCTCCCTGGGGCTACATCCACTAACTATTCTTCTTTATTAGCTTCAATCAGTTATCTACATGCACAGAACCAAAAAAACCCTACTTCGCATAGGATAGGAGAACTGTGCATAAATTGCCAGATCCTCCTTCCCTGAGCTAGGTCTAGCACAAAGCCTTTCACATTCTGTTACAACCACTTGCACTTAGCTCTACAAGTTTCTCTAAATATGCACAAAGCTTCTACAAAACATACTTGCATTTAGCACTTAGCTTATGGGTCTTTAATCACATAGATACCTTCTTACATTTCCTAGACATCTATTTATAGTTTATAAAATAGGCCTAAACATGGGTAAACCAATGGGCCGACATCCCATTCCCATTACATAATCCCAAAACCCAAAAAAGGGTTGAGATCTCGCGATATCCACTTCATATTGCGCTCCATCTTCGATAGGCTGTCGAAGTCCCAAAATAGGTCAAACTTGACCAAGGATCTCCCAAAACTTGTTCAAGGGCCAACATCCATTCACAATTACCATTCTTGGGTAGGCTAGTTCCATAGCTTGGATCATTGGCCCATATTTCTAGAAATAAAAAAATTAGAGGGAAATACAAGTGCACCATTCAAATACAAATCTAGTTGGGAAAATATTTATGAATTCAAGCAATTAGTCATCTCCGCATGGTCCCCATTCAATATGAATAGGGGTATGTCTGACAGTGACCATTTTGTGGAGAATTTGCAGAAGTTGAAAAAGATAGTGACGATTTGGGGAAAAAAATGTAAACAAACACTTGTAAATGACATCACTCTTATTGAAAAAGAATTGGAGGATTTGTATGTCCGGGAAATTCATTCCCTGATAGTGGCTACAGAGGTTAGGGATCGTTGAAAATTTCTAGAATCCAGGAGATACTCTATTTTACTTGAGGAGTAGGCATGGTGCCTCAAGAGTCATGCTCTCTAGATAGAAGCAGGTGACCATAACACAAAGTATTTTCAGAAAATTGCTAATCATAGGAAAAATTGCAATAGTATCTGTGAACTGTAGGATTAGTCAAGAAATAAGAAAAATATCTTCCCTGAGCTTGCAAACTTGAGGGTGATGAATTTCAAAGATATTTTTTCTAAGAAAGAGAGTGAATCCAATGAGGATATGCTTCTTCTTACAAGACAATTTCTGAATATGATTAAACAAACTAATAATAGATATTTCTTTGGATAAATATCTAAGGAAGAGATTTGTGGTGTATTAGAAACTTTTAAAAAATACAAAAGTCCCAACCCAGATGGATGGACTATATACTTATACCAAGATTCTTTCGAGCTTGTGGGCAAGGATCTTCTCATTTTTATGGAAGAAATCAGAGTAGAAGGAAAATTAAAAAAAACCATCAATACTACCTTTATAGCCTTGATTCCAAAATATGACCTCCCCTCCACTTTTAAAGACATTCGTCCCACCAGACTATGCAACCGTATTTATAAAATACATTCTAAGATCATCGCTTTTTGTCTCAATCCCATGCTCTCCAACTACATTTCTCAAGAAAAATTCTACTTTCTAAAATATTGATTAATCCATGAAGTCATCGGAGCGGCACAGGAAAGAACTCATACCATAAAAACAAAAAAGAACGAGGTGTTGGTTTTCAACATTGATCTATCAAAATATTTTGATAGAGTCGCATGGTTATACCTTAGATTATTATTGTTACATATTGGAATTGAATTACAAATTGTTAAATAGATAACGATAAGTGTCACTCTGATAGGGAACTCTAACAGAGTTGGCCATTATGCCCATATATTTTAATTTAGTGATGGAACATCTAAGTCAGGCCTTATTTAAATTTTGTAGATCATGTTCTTTCATGGAATCAAATTTGGGTCTTCGACAAGTCTCACTCATTTTCTATTTGTAGACAATGTATTAATATTTTGCATTGTGTTGTTGCAGATTGTCAGATCTTAAAAAATATTTTAAGTAATTTCAGTGAAACAACAAGGATGATTATTAATGAAAGGAAATATTCCATCTACGTTCCCATGGGTGGCAATAAACATAGATCTTTTTTCTCCAACTTCTTTACATTCGAGCAAAAGGAGATCAGGGATGGTATCAAGTACCTAGGATATGCCATTAAACCTAATAGTTATGGTATTTCTAACTGGTCCTGGTTAGAATCAGAGCTGGAGCGGAAGGTGATCTTATGGCGCAACCATTGGATTTCCAGGGGAGGCCACCTAGTCCTCATTAAATAAATTTTTGAAGCAATCCCAATTTAATGGAATCTTATGGTGCAGATTCCTAAATGAGGTGATGACCATATGGTATCAAGTGTGGCTCAATTCCACATACCTAGAAATCGATGACACTTGGACACACACTTGTTATAATTTCACCTCATCCATATAGAAAGCACACATCCATCTATCAGAGATCAATGATGAATTAGCTTGGGCCTATTCTCATTTTGGTGGGTCATACTCTACCAAGCTTGGATACTCCTCTTTAGTGGTTTGTGAGGAAGATAATCCCTCATGGTTGTTAATTTTTTTTCAAAATCCCACCCAGTTTCAGTCTCGCTGATTTTTCAGTCAAATTTAAATGCTAAATTTAGTTTCAGCACTGTTTCAACATATGCTACAGCCGTGGTGTTTCAGCATCTGCTCCGCGGTGTTTCAGCATCAGCAC
>ML780751.1:242767-269667 GCA_009831015.1 Picea engelmannii
ACTATGCCTCACACTCTCTCCCTCCCACAAACACTTTCTACCCCCCTATATGTCTTCCTCTCTCTCCCTCCTACACTTTAAAACACTCACTCTCTACCTCCCCTATTTATATTCCTCTCTCTCCCCCCATAGTCTAAGACACTCACTCTCTACCTCCCCTCTTTGTCTTCCTCTCTCTCCCTCCTACACTCTAACACACTCACTCTCTACCTCCCCTCTGTGTCTTCCTCTTTCTCCCTCCAACACTCTCTTACACACACTCTCTATCCCCCCTATATGTATTCCTTTGTCTCCCTCCCACACTCTCACACACACATTTTCTATCCTGCCTCTATGTCTTCCTCTCTCTCCCTCCCATAGTTTAACACACACTCTCTACCTCCATCCATTGTCTACCTCTCTTTACATCCCCTTTTTTTCTAACTCTCTCTTCCTCCCAAAATCTTGCACATGAAGTTTCTATTCCCCATTAATATATTTATATCTCTCTACCCCCGCCTTGCCTCTATCTCTCCCTTTCCTCTCACAATCAATCTCACTCTCTCTCCACGCATTCACTAGTAAATTTGGGTCATTTTGCAACGACTCTTTCGACGCTCTTGCAACATTATGTCGTGGATATTGCGATGAATATTGGGTCTCCCAAATGTCACTTCACGAGTCATGGAAAGTGTGAAAAACCTAAGAAAAACGTTGGAAGAGAGACGACCCAAGGAAGTTTTCACAAAACTGACGACCAATGTGGGTTGTCGCAATAAAGATGACCAACAGTTGTTGTCACACGAGTGACAAAGAAGGGATATCATCATAAGAGAGACAAAGAAGGGATATCGTCGCAAGAGAGACACATAAGAGATATCATTGGAAGAGAGACAAACAAGGGATATCATCGCAAGAGAGACAAAGAAGGGATATCGTCACAAGAGAGACAAAGAAGGGATATCGCCACAAGAGATACAAAGAAGGGATATTGTTGCAAGAGAGACAAAGAAGGGAATTCTTCGGTAAGAGAGACAAGGAAAGGATATCATCGCAAGAGTGACGAATGTAAATATTATTGCGATGAATTAGCTATACTATCGACGCAAAAAGTTCGACGATACTATAGCTAATTCGTCACAAGAATCTTTACATTCATTGCAATAACGACGACATATATTTATTTAAAAAAAAAAATTGATTTCCTTGAAATCAAGAATTTGTGATCAAAATTAGTTGAGATATTTACATCCATTGATATCAGTTCAAGTGTGTAACATTAGACTGTTATTTGAGATCAAAATAGTCTGAACTTTGAGATGCCTGTCATATGTTCAAATATCATGATATCTATTACAAAATAATGATATCATGAAATGGAACTTCATGTTTTCTCTTAGTTGGAAAGTACAAAGTTACTAACATGAAGAAAATTAATTTTCTCCTAGAAACATGAAGATCTTTTGTTTTAAGTACCTTTTTAAGCCTCTATTGGCATAAAAGGGATAGATTTCATATCCTACATTGTAAGAGATATTAATTACACTTGTATTCCATCTGCTATATCAATTTCTCCCAAATTTTCACCCATGTTTATTGATCCAAAAAGGATCCAGAGAAGGTTAATAACAACTCAGAACTCACAAAGGAAACTCAGAACACTTGGAATGGCTCCAACAGACAGAGAAAGGGAAAAAATTCAAGGTTCCCAAAACTCAGTGAAAAGGGCATGATCGTGAAGAGAACGTCGCAAGATTTCTAATGACGAAAATGGATCGTCCAATGGAATTACGAATTGAAAGATATTTGCAGTCATCATTTGGTCAACCTAGCCCAGTCAGCAGGCGATGAGTTTGCATCTGTATTGCTGACGTCAGCATTCGTACGGATGATTTCAATGTTTGTACAACACATGTGGCAGGATTAGGGAAGTGACACATGGCATATTGATGTCAGCATGATGATGTGGTAGCACTATAGGTTGCCACATGTCACTCAGTTATTGGCTTTTTGGACCGATCCATGGACCAATCGAATCATGCCACGTTGCAGTCTGTACAGTCCATACGGCTAACGTGGTTCACTGACATGGCATGATGACTTGGTAGGGGGAAGCATGGCCTAATGAGAGGCTTCCACGTGGCCCAATCATGGTCTTCCACGTGGCAAGTGGGAAATTCACAAGGACAACCCATGAACGAATTTTGAAACAAATAGTTGGCGGGTGCACCAAATATGGCAGACCACGCCAACTATAGCCATAGTTATATCTTGTTGGAGAACCTTCTAGCGACATCGCTAAACATAGAGGAACATATATGTGATATATATGATATGTAACAATAAAAAACCAAAAGAGAGAGTCCATGGGGCTTGACCCCAGAACCACCCCCAGTGCCTATGCCTTAATACGTCCACCCCTAACCACTAGGCCACGCGTACCACTTGTTTCATATCACCCAAATTTATTATTAAGAGGTGTATCCTCCCAGCCATGGGGGAGGAGGTACGGACCATATGACATGCTAGGCACATTTTTCAATGCATGGTACAGTCATTATTGCAGGTTGCAGAGGGCACAAAAATCGAGACAAAATTGTTCTTCGATCAGGGAGTGCCAGAGTTGGATTGAGTCGTGGAGATAGTTATTTTTGGGTAATTCGATGCCAAAAATTCCGTGGTGTTGTTTGTTTTCTGATCTGAGTATTGTTTTTGTAGCTTGATTTCAGAATGAGGTATACTTGTGTATTTTGACAAATTCTTTTGTTGAGTTAATGAAAGAGACTACCCATTTGAGAGTAGGACCCGGATACGTAGTCCACTAGGGATGAACTCCGTTATCAAGTTTTTTTGTTCAGATATGATTCTTATTTCTCTTCATTTTTTAGTTTTCCCTTCTTTAATGGTGCGCTTTAATTTATGCTCATTTAATGCAATTCTTTATAAGTCACGATGAAAATATCCTAAATGATGTTGGTATCAGAGTAGTCTTCTTTGACATGAATTGTTGAGTGTGAATGCTTAATAGGGCCAAGAATAAGTAGGGTGAAGTAACTCTTAAGACTTTCAATCCAAAAGTTGGCCATGCATCCCAAAGGAAGAAAATGGAAAAAGAGGACAAGCGTGATGAAAAAGAGAAAAAATTTCACATGGTATTTTATCACATGTCAGAAATCGTCGAACAAATATATGGAGGTTATGAGAAGATGATGAAGAAGAAAGGGAAGAAAAAGGAAGAACCTGCAGTTGATGATGCTTTGGTAAAACAAGGGGCTGGAGGAGATCCTCCAGAGCCTTCATCTTAACCTTAAAGTTATATTTCTTCTTCCTCTGATCATTCTCATCATTCTATCCATAAACCCTCTTTTAAGAAACCATTATTAAAGCTTGAAGTAAAATTTCATTTACCTATGTTTAATGGAGATGTTAATCCTAAAAAACCAGATAATTGGATCCGATAGGTAGAAGTGTACTTCCGTGTCCAACATATTCATGAAGAGGAAGTTAAAGTGAAATTTGATTCTCTTCGGTTGGAAGGCACCGCTCTCGTATGGTGGGAGAGCACGTTTTAGGACAAAAGTAAGTGTGGTAATCTTCTTTCCTCATGGTTGGAATTTAAATTAGCGATAAGGAAGCAATTTTATCCATTAGGGTATTTACATAAAGCAATGATGGAATGTAAAACTTTAAGGCAAAGTAAAGGGCAAACTGTACAAAGTTTCACATAAGAATTTAGGAAGAAAGATCTTGTATTGAACATTCCTTTGGATTCTTATGAAACTTTAATGAAGTATATTGGCGCACTTCATAGTTATATTCATCATACTTTGCTCTTGTTTAACCCCACTAGTCTTGACGAAGTTTGTGTGCAAGCCACTCACCTTGAGAACAGGGGGAAACATGTTCAAGAAGATCCCACGAAGAAACCTTCCAATCTCCCACATAAGACTTTTAAGAATTTTAAAAGGAAGGACAAGAAGACCGCTACAGTAATGAGAGAAGGAGGAAAACCATCTTGCACTCATTTCAAGAAGAGCGGCCATGACGAAGAACATTGTTGGAAACTGCATCCAGAAAATAAACTGAAATTGTTTGTTGGAAAGGGGAAGACAAAGACCATTGCTACAGTGCAACAAGATCTTGGTTTCGATTCAGGAGATGAAGGAAATATCACATCGGTTGGAGTAGAAGGTAAATATTCTCTTCATGCTAGTTCAAGTTCCAATAATGATTCTCATGTTGATGAATGAAAGAGGGATGGGTTATTTCATATAAGAGTTGTATCTAAACATACTAAGATAGATACATTATTTGATCTGGGTTCCCAAGTAAACTTAATATTTAAAGCACTTGTCAATAAGATGGGTTTTGAAACGAAACCACATCCGAAGCCTTTTCCTCTTGGTTGGGTATGTGATAAAGCAAAGCTTAATGTCACCAAACAATTTAGGATCATATTTTCTATTTCTTCAAAGTTGATTGATGAAGTGTATTTGGATTTTGTACCACTTGATATATGTGGCATAGTGTTGGGAATTCCTTATCTTTATGATAGAAAAGAAGTCTTCTTTCATCATAAAAACAAATACCACCTTACTAAAGGGGGAGTGGAATATATTGTTAGAGCTCACAGCATGGGGGTAAATACATCACTTGTTAATGCAAGTCAAATTAAAAGACTCATAAACACTAATAAGAGATATGTAATCATGGTCATCAGAGAGAAAGATGTCGGGGCATTCAATGCTTTCTAAAGGTGTGATTCATCTGATAAAAAGGAATGAATTGATATTGTTTATAAGTATGATGATATTTTTCAGGAACTAGATGGATTACCTCCTAAGAGGGAAATCCAACATGAGATACATCTTCAGTAGGATTCTCCTCTTCCTAATGTGGGCATGTACAAGATGTCAATTGTGGAAATGACAAAGATTAAGAAGCAAGTACAAGGATTATTGGATCAAGGGGTCATCGGGCCCAGTTCATCTCCTTGTGGTTCTCCGATCGTGATGGTGCCAAAATAGGATGGCACATGTCAAACATGTGTCAGTTACTGGGTTTTAAATAAAATCACAGTGAAAAATCGATACCCCCTTCCTCGCAGAGATGATTTACTTGATCAATTGAAGAATGTTGTGTATTTCATTAATTTGTATTTGTGTAGTGGATATCATCAAATCAGAGTCGCAAAACAAGATGCATGTAAAATTTCCTTTACAACCAAACAAGGATTGTTTGAGTGGTCAGTTATTTCATTTGGTCTCTGTAATGCTCCAACAACTTTCATGTGTGTGATGAATGATGTATTCAGGCCTTTCCTAGATGACTTTGTGATTGTATATTTCAATGACATTCTTGTTTTTAGCGAGACTTGGGATGAACATGTGAGGCATGTAAAGAAATTATTGGATACTTTGCAAAGGTAAAATATGTATGTTGTGACATCCACAAAAAAAAAAAAATATTTTTGAAAATTTAAATTTGCTGGAAATTTATTTCGTTTTTAGTAAATTCGAATTTGGAAATTTTTTGCCATTTATGGCAATTTCAAATTTCAAATTTGATAATTGTAATTAATTATTATGAATGTTGGGTAGAGATCTGATTTGACTCAACTAACTATTTGACTATGAAACTTGTATAAAAACATAATATTTATATTAATTGCAGGAGGACAAATGGAACAACCATGTTAAAATCCGCTGACCATGACTCCATGAGTGGGGAACATGTTGGAACTACCTCTGGGCTGATTATTACAAGTGGAAAATCAGAGATTTGGCCATTGGCAGCCCTTGAAAAATCAGGTATTTAGAAAGCTACGAAAATTCCCAAGGGAGGGAAAAAAGACCTGGGCAAAATTGATAAATAGCATATGTGAGGAGGCAGGACACTGCCAAGTATGCGGAGAAAGGAGACTATGGATTTTTCCTTGTTGTTATGAGAACTGCTGAGTAAGTGTGAGGCAAGAGGATAACTGCTAGAATTGTGGACATTCTTGAGGAGGAGTCTTCCAAATTCGCGCTCATGGATTCATGGCCAGGCTAGGGGGTGAATCGGGCAAGAAATTTTGGCTGCCTTGTTCTACGGTTGGGAGGAACGTGGTTGTTCCCTTTGTCTTCCCGCAAACTAATTCAGATATGTTGATTCTTTTCCTTCTCTATTTAAACATTATATATATCTGTTGTAATGCATTTGCTAATTCTGAGTTGAAGTATTTTCCAATTCACTGGTAGACGATTAGATCCCTAATGTAGTATATCTATTAATATCGAATTTGATATAATATCTGGAAAAGAACCTGTTCATTTGTATGGGGTCTAAATGGTAACGAAATATCCTGTAAATTAATTTGTGAGTGACTCTTTATGATTAGACTGAATTATGAATAATTTTTAGAAATTGTCTTTTATTTATTACGACATTCGAAAAGTCATTGCATGGATAAATTCTGGAAGCAATCCTTTTTCGGTAATCTTGATCTCTTCTTTACAAAGGTAGCTGTAGGGTAAATTACAGTACATCGAAGTTCCTTGTATAAAATTAATGATGGATTGGGAGCTAAATCTAGATAAATGGAATATTTATATTGCTGTGAAAAAGGCTCAGAATAAGAAATCTACTCGGGCGAGTATCTGCCTCATAGTATGGAATTAATCCAATAGGAAATCCTAAATTTTTCCCCACAATATAATTCACTCACATATAAATACAACTACAAATGATATGCTTGTTATAGGAGGCCAATAATCTCATTCAGAACTAGAGATGTTGGAAACCCCTTTTGTATTTTTGTATTGTTTAATGGCATAAACCGTAGAGAACAAAATGGTGTGAAAAGAAGAGGTCAATTGGGTTTCGATGATTACAAACGCTGAACACACACAAAAAAACAAAAGACCATGCTATTTGTCGAATCTCGAAATGCGAAAAGACTGTGGGCCCAACACTTCGAGGTTTTGGGGTTCGAGATTTCGGGTTTTATGAACACCTGACGCCCAAACAAAATGAAATGAGAAATAATGAATTTCGAAATAAGAAAAAACTGTGGGCCCAGCACTTCAGGGTATTGGGGTTCAGGATTTCGGGGTTTAGTAAAGAAAAGGAACTCTATGCATATGTAACAAGAAAGTCCCAAATGCTGAAATATCAACTGTGATGGTATTTGGTGGCCTGCAAAGGCTAAGGCGACCACTGCTTGACAGTGAACCCTCACGTCTTGAAGGGTCAAGACGACCACCTATTTTCCATCATAAAGCGGTGAAATGATTACAAACCAACAAATGGGATCCTTCGAGTTAACTATGCTTTTATGTGTAAGCTACTGGTGTGTAAGAATGAGACCCAAGTTAGGTAGATATACTTGCATGTTTATATTTATGTAGGTAATGATGCAGGACCGTAGCGCATAACTGAGTTTTCCAATTATTAAACCAGAATCAAGATGAGACTATACCTATGACAGTGAATCATTATATATATAGAGAGAGAAATCTATAGGTATGTACATACTTATAGGTGGAAATAAGTTCAGATGTTAATGGAGAGTTAAAGCGAATTCCCTACAGTAAGAATGATAATATATGCCTTTATACGTGCGCATAGAAGACAGTCAAAATACCTACTGTTCTAACAGTCATGAAGATCCAACCTTGCAATTAAAAGCATAATTAAATGTGCAGAACTGATTACTTTGACAATCTTAGACTCCCTTTTATTTTTTTATTTCTCTGTATAGGTTCCCTTAGATGATGATGATGATCTAAGAAATTCTGAAATATCGTGCACCAGGACTTCAAAAGTCAAGCGTCCTGTCCCTTTGTCCTTCGAATCCCCAATTGTCGAAATGTCGAAATGTCCCAGCGCCTATTCTTTCAGGTTTTCGTGTTTCATGAAATCAAGGTACAAGGGATGTCTCTGCTCCTTGCAATCCCCGGTTGTCGAAAGGCCGAAATGTCCCAGCACCTATTCTTTCGGGTTTTCATGTTTTGCGAAATCAGGGTACAAGGGATGTCTCTGCTCCTTGGAATCCTTGGTTGCTGAAAGGCCAAAATGTCCCAGCGCCTATTCTTTCAGGTTTTCATGTTTCACGAAATCAGGGTATAAGGGATGTCTCTGCTCCTTGGAATCCCCAGTTGTCGAAAGGCCGAAATTTCCTAGCGCCTATTCTTTCAGGTTTCCACGTTTCGTGAAAATCAAGGTACAAGGGATGTCTCTGTGCCTTGGAATCCTCATTTGCCAAAATGCCAAAATGTCTTGGCATTCGATCAACGACTCAAAATAATCCCTTGGATCTACGATCCACGTCCGACCTCGCTATTTCGCGATTTCGCAATTCGAGGTTTTGGGAGACAAGGACCCCTGTCTTTCCAACTTGCGATACCCAAAATCGTGAAATGGACCAACGATCCAGATCTGCCTGTGATTGACGGTTCAGGTCGAATCGCGATTTTGTGATTCAGGGTTTTAAGAGACAAGGATCTCTATCCTTCCAACTTGCGATACCCAAAATCACGAAATGGACCAACGGTCCAGATCTACTTGTGATCAATGGTCACTATTCCTTCTGAGATTTTACTCTCTTTAGGATTAGATGATTTTCTAAGTCTTCGAAGACTGGTCTTTGCTTCTTCCAGGGAATGAGTTCCTGGATCTCGATAACACTTTCCGAAATGTTATTCCTCATGAGTTTTATCTCTCTGAACCTCAAAGGTTCCTTCAACCTAAGTTTAGATATTGCCTATATACATATAAGTATGTTGGAGTAGTTTGAGAGTTAAGGGAAGTGATAGAATTATGGAAAGAATTTATCCACATAAGATTTTCTATTCGAAGTAAACTAGACTAGTGTAATAATGTCATTATGGACAGAAATGAATCTTACCTTCTCTTAAATTCTAAGCTTAAACAAAATTGAATTATGTCATAGAATTATTTTTTTTTATGGTGAATTTGAGGTGCATTACATATGGTATCAGAGAAAAAGCTACAACATTGGGCCTGAACAGGGCCACATTAGCTACTTGGTATACATTCCGACGTATGTAAAACTAATAAATCTTATGGTTTGAAACAAAAATCCCTTTCTGTTTTTTGTAAATTATGGCAGCTCGGGAGGGTGCAGAAATCAGGATGAAAGGAAATCCGCAGCAAGGACCTCCAGGAGATCCAAGATAGAACAGTGATGGAATCTCACCCATGGAGGTGTTGGAAACAATGAGGGATATTATTGTTGAACTACAGGTTTTCAAGGCCGACAATGAAAAATTGAAAAAAGAACAGCAGGAAGAACAAGAGATAAATGAAGTCTTGTTGCGTAGTATAGTAACCAAGAAAATCCCAAAAGACGATAACCATGACGAAGAGGTCAAAAAAAGGGCCTCCAAGAATTCTGGTCCGGAAACAGAAAAAGGAGACAGTTCATCTGAAGGGACACCTTCAGCTGAAGACAAAACTATACCAGATAGAAAAATAAAACAAACAGACCAACTTGAAGGAGAATTTAAAAATATTAAACCAACTACCTTTTATGGAGAATCCAGGACAGGAGAAAAAGCTGAGGCATGGTTGTTGGACATAAAAAAATACTTCCAGATCTATAACTAGTCCAGCAACATGAAGGTCAGAATGGCCATTTACAATCTGAAGGGGAAAGCCAACATTTGGTGGCAGGACCTGAAATTGGCCAAGGGCCTAAAGAAGAAACAGTTGGAATGGTCTGACTTTAAGAAGTATTTTAAGAAACAATACCTTTCTGAAAGCTATTATGAAAGGAATACAAAAGAACTTTACGAGTTATGACTCGGACAGATGACGATGGAAGACCTTATAAATAAATTTCTGGAACTACTGAGGTTCGTACTGTATGTCCGGGAGGATAAGGTAAAAATCCATCAGTTCTTAAGTTGTTTACCACAGTCCTACAGGGACAGAATTGAGTTTGACAACCCCAAATCCTTGAGTGAGGTATTCAGGAAAGAACGAATGTGCTATGACCAATATAAACAGTGGGTAGAGTTTCCCAAGGCCTGGAAGGATAAGAAGCAAGATCGAATGAACCAACGGAAGAAGGGATGCCTGCCATCTCCTTATCATAATGCAACAAAAAAATTCCCAAGGAAGGATTTTCACTCCAATCATCCGAATACGCAAGGTAGCAGTAAACTGGTAAACCTAGGAACGAAGAAGTTTGGGGACAACTCTCACGAGCCATTAAAGTGTTGGGAGTGTGGAGAGCCTCATCTAAGGAGGAACTGTCCATGTTTAATTGCAGGAAACAAAACTGTTGTTCAAAATTTGCAGGAATCCTCGATAGTGGGAGACGTGGGAAGAAGTCTGCATCGGATAAATGCAGCCATAGATGGTCGACAAGCTGATCACTAGTCCTCGGTGGTAGAAATTGAAGGTAAAATCAATGACACTCAAATTTCTATTTTAATTGACCCTGGAGCTACGTTAAGTTATATTACTCCCGATGTAGTAGAGTCGAATAAACTTAAGAAACTGAAGCACGTAAAATCATGGCTTGTACAACTAACAACAGGTACTAAAAGGAAAGTAGTTGACTTTATTTCTGATCTTGAGTTCAGCTTAGATGGTCAAAATATAAGGACCAATCTGAACATCCTACCACTAGGATCTTATGATATGATTATTGGGATGGATTGGTTCGAACAACACAAAGAAGTACTAGAATGTTATACAAAGATACTTAGCTATAAAGATAATTTTGGCACTGTTAGAACAACCCAAAGCATACCAAAACCTGTATCAGTCAGACAAGTTTCAGTGATGCAACTCAAGAAATGTATTAGAAAGGGATGTCAAGTTTATGCCATCCAAGTGATGAATCTATTAGAAAAAGAAGATAAGCCCAAGTTAGAAGACTTTGTTGTCCTACATGAATTCAGAGACATGTTTGTGGATGAGATACCAGAATTACCTCCTAGAAGGGAAATAGATTTCTCCATAGACTTACTACCCGGATCAGCCCCTATCTCAAAAGCACCCTACCGAATGAGTCTATCGGAACTGACAGAATTAAAAATACAATTACAGGAATTGTTGGACAAAGAGTATATCAGACCGAGTGTCTCACCATGGGGAGCACCCGTCCTCTTTGTGAAAAAGAAAGACGATATGCTAATACTATATATCGATTATAAACAAATGAACAAACTGAATATTAAGAACAAATACCCCTTACCAAGGATAAATGATCTATTCGATCAATTAGGTGGGGCCAAGATCTTTTCAAAGTTGGATTTACGATCCGGTTATCATCAAGTTAGGATAAAAGATGAGGACATAAGCAAAACAACGTTTCAAACAAGATATAGACATTACGAGTTCATAGTCATACCTTTCGGACTCACTAATGCACCAGCCACGTTTATGTGCCTGATGAATAGTATTTTCATTCAATACTTAGACAAGTTCGTGGTAGTATTTATCGATGATATTCTAGTCTATTCAAGAACGGAGAAGGAACATGACAAACACTTAAGTATAGTTCTGCAAACGTTGAGGAAACACAAACTGTACACCAAATTTGACAAGTGTGACTTCTATCAAAAAGAAATACAATATCTAGGACATATAATTTCAGCAGAAGGCATTGTCGTAGACCCGGAGAAGACAAAATCCATTATGGAATGACCAGTACCGAAGGATGTAGCAGATATCCGGTCATTCATGGGAATCACTGGATATTACCATAGGTTTATAGAAGGGTTTTCCAAGATAGCCTACCCTATCACATCATTACAAAAGAATGGAACCAAATTTAATTGGTCAGAGAAGTGTCAAGACAGTTTTAACAAACTGAAGGAATTATTGACAAATGCACCCATATTGAAGGTAGCAGACCCAGATAAAGACTTCACTGTATGTGTTGATGCAATTAAAGAAGGACTAGGTGGTGTCCTAACTCAGGAAGGACACATTATTTGTTATGAGTCCCAAAAATTAAAGGAACACGAGAAAAATTATGTCACTCATGACTTAGAATTAGCAGCGGTAATGCATGCCTTAAAAATGTGGCAACACTACATAATGGGCATAAAATTTCTACTATTAACGGATAATAGCGGGGTAAAATATCTGTTTAACCAACCAGATCTTAATGAAAGACAAGCAAGATGGCTAGCCTTCTTGAGTGAACTTGACTTCGAGGTCAGACATATCAAGGGTAAGGAAAATAAAGTAGCAGACGCTTTAAGTAGAAGAGTCCATGGGTTATTTGAGATAAATATCAGTAGGGCAGAAAGTGATCTGGAACAAAGGATAAGGACGACAGGTATTAACAACGGAAATTACACTAAGATGATGACAGAATTTCAAAACAGTATCGCAAACTCAGATAAACCAGATCTGATTATCGACAAGAAGGGACTACTATGATTTAAAAAAAAACTTTACATATCGGATTCAACAAAGTTAAAATTAATTGTTTTAGATGAAGTGCACAAGAAACCGTATTCTGGCCATCCAGGTTACCAGAAAATAATAACAACACTCAGAAAAATATTTTACTGGCCTAATATGAAGGGTGAAACAACAGAGTACTTGGCTAGGTGCCAAGATTGTCAGCAGGTTAAGGCCGAGCACCAGCATGTAGCCAGCTTATTACAACCATTACCAATACCATAATGGAAATGGGAGACTGTATCACTGGATTTTATAACAGGTTTGCCTAAAACTTAGAAATAGAATGATTCTATAATGGTTGTAATCGATAAACTCAGTAAGTCTACACACTTTATTCCTGTAAAGTATACTTTTAAAGCTATAAACATTGTTGAAATATTCATGAAAGAAATTTTTAGACTGCATGTCATTCCTAAAATGGTGGTTTTAGATAGAGACATAAAATTTACATCCACTTTTTGGAAGGAATTGTTTTCAGGGCTAAACACTAACTTGAATTTCAGTACGAGCTATCATCCACAAACGGATGGACAGACCGAAAGGAAAAACTAGATCATAGAGGATATGCTTTGCATGTACATAAGAACGCAACAGAGCAAGTGGGAAGACTACCTGCACATGGTAGAATTTGCATATAACAATGCATACCAAACTTCGGCTAAGTTGAGCTCTTTCGAAATACTGTATGGAAGAAAGTGTATGACTCTAATTAGCTGGGATAACCTGGCTGACAGACTCATGGTTGGACCAGAGATGCTCCAAGAAATCGAGAACGTGGTAAGAAAGGTACAACAGAACTTGAAAGAAGCACAGGACAGACAGAAGAGCTATGCAAATCAGAAAAGAAGACACTTGGAATTTCAAGTGGGAGACCACGTTTATTTGAAGGTCAAAGCCCGAAAGAGCTCATTAAAGTTAGGGAATTTTTCTAAGCTGGCACCCAGGTTTTGTGGGCCCTTCGAGATACTAGCTTGAATTGGACCCGTAGCATATCAACTTGCACTTCCAGCTAATCTAAGAATTCATAATGTATTTCATGTTTCGTTGCTGAAAACGTATATTCATGACCCTACTCATAGTATTGATTGGAACTTGGTGCAGGTGGAACCCAAAGGCGAGATCCAGGTGGAACCCCTGTGCATTCTAGACCGAAGAGAAATAGCACTTCATAACAAAGCCGTCGCTCAGGTAAATGTGCAATGGAAGCACTTTAGTCCTGAAGAGGCCACTTGGGAATTGGAGGGAGATTTGCGGAAATATCATCTAATCCTGTTCCAGGAAAGGAACGAACACTGAGGATAGTGTTTTACTAAAGGGGAAAGGATGTGACATCCCAAAAAAAATAAAATTGAAAATTTAAACTTGCTGGAAATTTATTTCGTTTTTAGTAAATTCGAATTTGGAAAATTTTTGCCATTTATGGAAATTCCGAATTTTGAATTTGATAATCGTAATTAATTATTATGAATGTTGGGCAGAGATCTGATTTGACTCAACTAACTATTTGACTATGACACTTGTATAAAAATAGAATATTTATATTAATTGCAGGAGGAAAAATGGAAGAACCATGTTAAAATCAGCTGACCATGACTCCATGAGTGGGGAACATGTTGGAACTACCTCTGGGTTGATTATTACAAGTGGAAAATCAGATATTTGGCCATTGGCAGCCCCTGGAAATTAGGGATTTAGAAAGCTGTGAAAATTCCCAAGGGAGGGAAAAAAGACCTGGGCAAAATTGATAAATAACATATGTGAGGAGGCAGGACACTGCCAAGTATGTGGAGAAAGGAGACTATGGATTTTTCCTTGCTGTTATGAGCACTATTGAGTAAGTGTGAGGAAAGAGGATAACTATTGGAATTGTGGACATTGTTGAGGAGGAGTCTTCCAAATTCTCCCTCATGGATTCATGGTCAGGCTAGGGGTTGAATCGGGCAAGAAATTTTGGCTGCCCTGTTCTACGATTGGGAGGAACGTGGTTGTTCCCTTTGTCTTCCTGCAAACTGGTTCAGATATGTTGATTCTTTTCCTTCTCTATTTAAACGATTATATATATGTCTATTGTAATGCATTTGCTAATTTTGAGTTGAAGTATTTTCCAATTCACTGGTAAACGATTAGATCCCTTATGTAGTATATCTATTAATATCGAATTTGATATAATATCCGGAAAAGAACTTGCTTGTGTGTATGGGGTCTAAATGCTAACAGAATATCCTGTAAATTATTTTTCGAGTGAATCTTTATGATTAGATTGAATTCTGAATAATTGTTCGAAATTGTCTTTTATTTATTACGACAGTCAAAAAGTCATTGCATGGCTAAATTCTGGAAGCAATCCTTTTTCGGTAATCTTGATCTTTGCTTTACAGAGGTATCCGTAGGGTAAATTACAGTACATCGAAGTTCCTTGTATAGAATTAATGCTGGATTGGGAACTAAATCTAGATAAATGGAATATTTATATTGCTGTGAAAAAGGCTCAGAATAAGAAATCTACTCGAGCGAGTATCTGCCTCATGGTATGGAATTAATCCAATAGGAAATCCTAAAATTTTCCCCACGATATAATTTTATCACATATAACTACAACTACAAATGATATGCTAGTTAGAGGAGGCCAATAATCTCATTCATAACTAGAGATGTTGGAAACCCCTTTTGTATTTTCGTATCGTTTAATGGCATAAACCATAGAGAACAAAATGGTGTGAAAAGCAGAGGTCATCGGGTTTCGGCGATTACAAACGCCAAACACAAAAAAAAACAAAATACCACGATGTTTTCCGAATCACGAAATGAGAAAAGATTGTGTTCCCAACACTTCGGGGTTTCGGGGTTTGGGATTTCGGGGTTTACGAACACTTGACGCCCAAACAAAATGAAATGAGAAATGCCAAATTTTGAAATGAGAAAAGACTATGGGCCCATCACTTCGAGGTTTCGGGGTTCAGGATTTTGGGGTTTGGTAAAGCAAAGGAAATCCACGCATATGTAACAAGCAAGTCTTGAATGTCGAAATATCAACTGTGATGGTATTTGGTGGCCTGCAAAGGCTAAGGTGGCTACTGCTTGACAGTGAACCCTCATGTCTTGAAGGGTCAAGACGGCCACCGATCCGCCTTCATAAAGTGGTGAAATGATTACAAACCAACAAATGGGATCCTTCGAGTTAACTATGCTTTGATGTGTAAGCTACTGGTGTGTAAGAATGACACCCAAGTTAGGTAGATATACTTGCATGTTTATATTTCTGTAGGTAAAGATGCAGGCCTGTAGCGCATAACTGAGTTTTCCAATTATTAAACCAGAATCAAGATGAGATTATACCTATGACAGTGAATCGTTATATATATATAGAGAGAAAGCTATAGGTATGTACATACTTATAGGTGGAAATAAGTACAGATGTTAATGGAGAGTTAAAGCGAATTCCCTACAGTAAGAATGATAATATACGCCTTTATACGTGCACATAGAATACAGTCAAAATACCTATTGTTCTAGTAGTCATGAAGATCCAACCTTGCAATTAAAAGCATAATTAAATGTGCAGAATTGATTAGTTTGACAATCTCAGACTCCCTTTTTTTTTTTTTTTTTTCTCTGTATAGGTTTCCTTAGATGATGATGATGATCTAAGAAATGCCGAAATATCGTGGACCAGGACTTCACAATTCAAGTGTCCTGTCCCTTTGTCCTTCGAATCCCTGGTTTCCGAAATGCCAAAATGTCCCAGCGCCTATTCTTTCAGGTTTTCGCGTTTCGCAAAATTAGGGTACAAGGGATGTCTCTACTCCTTGGAATCCCTAGTTGCCGAAAGTCCAAAATATCCCAGCGCCTATTCTTTCGGGTTTTCACGTTTCATGAAATCAGGGTACAAGGGATGTCTCTGCTCCTTGGAATCCCCGATTGCCGAAAGGCCGAAATGTCCCAGCGCCTATTCTTTCGGGTTTTCGTGTTTCACGAAATCAGGGTACAATGGATGTCTCTGATCCTTGGAATCCTTGGTTGCCGAAAGGCCGAAATGTCCCAGCGCCTATTCTTTCAGGATTTTGCGTTTCATGAAAATCAGGGTACAAGGGATGTCTCTGCTCCTTAGAATCCCTAGTTGCTGAAATGTCTTGGTGTTCTATCAACGACTCACAATAATCCCTGGGATCTACGGTCCACATCTGACCTCGTTAATTCATGATTTCGCGATTCGGGGTTTTGGGATACAAGGACCTCTGTCTCTCCAACTTGCGATACCTGAAATCGTGAAATGGACCAACGGTCCAGATATGCCTGTGATCGACGGTTCAGGTTGAATCGCGATTTTGCGATTTCGTGATTCAGGGTTTTGAGAGACAAGGATCTTTATCCTTCCAACTTGCGATACCCGAAATCGTGAAATGGACCAACGGTCCAGATATGCCTGTGATCGATGGTCACTATTCCTTCTGAGATTTTACTCACTTCATGCTTAGATGATTTTCCAAGTCTTCGAAGACTCAGTCTTCGCTTCTTCCAGGGAATGTGTTCCTGGATATTGATAACACTTTCCGAAATGTTATTCCTCCTGAGTTTTATCTCATTGAACCTCAAAGGTTCCTTCGACCTAAGGTTAGATATTGCCTATATACATATAAGTATGTTGGAGTAGTTTGAGAGTTAAGGGAAGTGATAGAATTATGGAAATAATTTATCCACATAAGCTTTTATGTTCGAAGTAAACTAGACTGGTGTAATAATGTCATTATGGACATAAATGAATCTTACCTTCTCTTAAATTCTAAGCTTAAACGAAATTGAATTATGTCATAGAAAAAAATAAATTATGGTGAATTTGAGGTGCATTACATATGTAAAATTGTCTAAATGTGAATTTGGCAAGACTGCACTTGTGTACTTAGGTCATATTGTATGAGGAGGATAATTGAAAATTGATCTTTCCAAAATTGATGTAATTGTAAAATGGCTTGAGCCAAAGAGTGTAACCGAAGTCCGAAGCTTCTTAGGTGTAGTCCAGTATTGGAGGAGATTCATTCCCAACTTCTCCTTTATAGCAACTCATTTACATGCCTTAACCAATGTGAAGAACACTTTTCAGTGGGAAGGAAAGAAACAAAAAGATTTCAACATTTTGAAGGAGAAGATCAGTACTGCACCATTATTAGCACTGTCGAATCTTCAACAACCTCTTTGATCTAGATTTTTTTTAGAACGAAATGAAATAAAATATATTACAATGAAATACTCATCAATATTGCAAGAAACATAGAAGTATAGTAATAAATGATTTCTATTAATGAAAGAAATGTACAGAGACTGTAAAAATACTAAGTGAAAGACTCCCTAGAATGGTGGCAGCTTATCTCTGAGAATATATGGGACAAATACTCACATTCACAAGAAGATGATTGTTACAATGAGGCTCCAAAGTCCTTTTTAACATAATTAAAATCCAAAATATGAAAATCCAAAAGGTTTGTGGGCCCCGATTGGGGTAGTTGATACGTCAACTTCCCGAGGGCATAACTTTTTCATACGATCTCTATTTGGGGCGCTCGATACACCATTGGAAAGGTATAAATGAGAAGTATGATTTTTGACTGGCCTATGTTAGTGCCTTTTATAGTCACTTGGGCCCCAAATCCCCAAAAAACATTGTTTAGGGCCTCAAAACGGCCACAAAGTTTGGAACCCGAAAAACTGTCGAAAAATTGCCAAGATGGAAAACTATTTTTCAAGCCCGCGGAATAGGTGGGTGGCCACCGATATCCACCTAGATCACTTTTGAGATCGAGACAGATGCTAGCAGATATGCCATGGGTGCAGTATTGATGCAATATCGTAATCCTATCTATTACCACTCTGAAACTTTTAACCAAGTTGTTGTTAACTATCCTACATATGATAAAGAGTTGTATGCATTAGTCCATAACGTAAAGAAATGGAAGCACTACTTATTAGGGAAGGAAACAATCATACATACAGATCACCAGGCCTTACAGTATCTTCAAGCATAGACCAAATTGCAACAATCTCGACACTACAGGTGGATGGGTTTTCTACAACAATTTCATTTGGTAATCAAGTACAAAAAGGGTACACGTAACGAGGTAGATGATATGTTTTCTATACCTCCTATTGCTACTTCTATTGTTTTGAAAAATAATTCTTTATCTCATGACAACTATGTAGAACAATATGCCATCGATGAATATTTTAAAGAAGTATATGCGAAGCTAACCCTTGGTGCATAGGTAGAGAACTATTGTCTGGAGGGAAAACTACTCTACCATCTTGGAAAGCTATGTATTCCTACAAGTGAATGAGTCTATGTAATACGAGAAACTCACACTTCTCTTGTGTCTGGATATTTTGGGGTAGGAAAACCTATGGCTCATTTGCAGAGGTTTTGTTATTGGGCTCAAATGAAAGCAATTATAACTAAATATGTAAAGGGGTGTGTGATATGTTCTACTTGTAAGCCCACTAATAGAAAATTGGGGCAATACTCACCACTTCTTGTTCCATACCATCCATGGGAAAGTGTCTCCATGAATTTTGTAGGGGGATTACCAATGACCAAAGGGGGTCATGATTATTTGTATGTTGTAGTGGATAGGTTCAACAAGATGTGTATCTTGATGCCATGTAAAAAGTAGGTCACTGTTGAGCAGACTACTAATCTATTCTTTCAGTATGTTTGGGTTCACATTGGATTACCCACATCCATTGTATTGGATTGAGATACTCAATTCCTTAGGGACTTTTGGACTAGCTTGTGGAGAATTATGGACACCAAATTGAAGAGAGGAATTTCTTTCCATTCACAGATCGACAGATAGATAGAGGTGTTAAACCGAACAATGGTACTTTTTCTTTGAGGCTACTGCAGCAAGCATCCCAAGTTATGGGATGAACATATACCCTATGTAAAACATGCGTACAACCGAACATTACACTCATCCACTCAGATTTCATCTTTTGAGACATGTTTTGGGTACCTACCAAAGGTTCCTTTGGACTTGATGTATGGGAGAGATGCCAATATGAATGAAGAATGAACAAAGGACAAAGCCTACAATTTCATCCATAAGATCCAGTAGATACACCAGGAAGTCAGGGAACAATTAGAGAAAAGTCAAGCACAACATAAAGATCAACATGACAAGCACAGGGTTGATCATCAGTTCTAGGTTGGAGATCGCGTATGGCTTCACGTCAGCAAGGAGAGATTGAAGGGTGAAGGAAAGAAACTCAAGCCCATTCGTTATGGACCCTTCACTATCTTGGAGAAAAGTGGTACCAATGCTTTTCGTCTGGATCTTCCACCTTACATGCAGATTTACTCGGTTATGAATGATGAGAATTTGAAACATTTTGAGCCTCCCATGATCATGGATCAAGATGAGGAAGTTTCAATACCTTGATTTAATGAGTTTTCACCTCAGTACTTGGATGAGCTATAGGAAGATATCATCCTGGAAAGGAGGACAAGGACTTCATGTCGGGGTGATGTTGATTATCTTCGAGTAGGCTTAAAAGGAACACATCCAAGAAAGGAAAAGAGGATCTAGAAGGACAAAGTGAGGGGACTCTTCCCTCACTTACCTTTTGATTGATGAAATATTTTGGTGGTCCAAAAATCTGATAGTGGGAAGGCGTTATCCAAAAAGGATCCAGAGAAGGTTAAGAACAACTCAGAACTCATAAAGGCAACTCAAAACACTCAGAATGGCTCCAGTAGATAGAGAAAGGGAAAAAATTCAAAGTTCCCAAAGCTCGGTGAAAAGGGAATGATCGCGAAGAGTGCGTCACAAGATTTGTAACGATGCAAATGACTTGTCAAATAGAGTTACAAATTGAAATATATTTGTGGTCAACCTTTGGTCAACCTAGCCTAGTCAGCAGGGGATGAGTCGACATCCATACTATTGATGTCAGCATCTATATGGATGACATCAACATCCATAAAACACACATGGAAGGATAAGGGAAGTGACACATGGCATGATGACATCATGATGATGATGTGGCAACACTAGAGGATTCCACGTGTCACCTGATTATTGGCTTTTTGGACCGATCCGTGGACCAATCGGATCGTGCCACGTGGTAGTCTGTACAGCTCATACGACTGATGTGGCATGCTGACTTTCCAGGGGGTAGCGTGGCCCAATGAGAGGATTCCACATGGCCCAATCAGGGGCTTCCATGTGGCAGGCGGGAAATGCACAAGGACAACCCGTGAATGAATTTTGAAACAAAATAGTTGGCGAGTCCACCAAATCTAGTGGACCATGCCAACTATAGCCACAATTATATCTTGTTGGAGAACCTTCTAGTGACACCTCTAAATGTAGTGGAATGAATATATGTAATATATATGCCATGTAATAATAACAAACCAAAAACAAGAGTCTGTAGGGCTTGACCTCAAAACCTCCGCTAGAGCCTATACCTTAATACATCCACCCCTAACCACTAGGCCATGGGTACCACTTGTTTCATATCGCCTGGATTTATTATTAAGAGGTGTATCCACCCATGCATGGGGGAGGAGGCACAAACTGTACGACCTTCCGGACATGTTTTTCAATGCATGGTATAGTCATTATTGCAGGTTGCAGAGGGCACAAAAACCGAGACATAATTCTTCTTGCATTTGGGAGTGCCAGAGTCAGATCGAGGCATGGAGACAATCATTTTTGGGTAATTCGATACTACAAATTCATTGGTGTTGTCTATTTTATGATCTAAGAATTATTTTTGCAGCTTGATTTCAGAATGAGGTATACTTATGTGTTTTTCCAAATTCTTTTTCTGAGTTAATGAAAGAGCCTACCCATTTGAGAGAAGGAAAAACTCTGTTATCAAGTTTTTTTGTTCAGATATTAAGTTTATGTCTCTTCATTTTTTATTTTCCCTTCTTTAATGGTGCACTTTAATTTATGCTCATTTAATGCAATTCTTTATAAGTCACAATGAAAAGATCCCGGATCATTTATGCTAATGTCTTTATAATAGCTCTCACGTGAAAGAAAGTGTGAATTTATGGGAGTACCCACTATATTTTTTTTGGGTTACTTGCACATCTCTTTTCTTAAGAACATAACAATTGGTATTGAGTAAAAAGTGGGAGTATGCTACATGGGTCCATAAGGAAACAACACAATGGTGATCCAAATACAACAATTATAATCATGATATAGAAAGATAAAACTTATATGTTCAATGCCTACTATGTATGCAGTGCACGCCATGATGCTAATATTATATTAATTTCATGTTTTTCTTGAAGGGATGGCCTATCATTTGAAGTGAAAATGACACATTCAAGTTATGTTCATTTTTATGTGCAACCAATGGTTATAATATATTTAGAAAATTCTACTTGATATGGATGCATGCCATATATTATGTGGGCCTTTGAGGACTACACTAAATATTTTTGCATTATAAAAAAATCCACTGGCCTTCAACAAACATTAGTGCTTGATTATTTTTCATTTCTATATATATCCATTGTTGGATTTTGCAAAGATGTGCTACAATGGTTTGAACAAATGGTATGCAAAGCTTGTTGTCACTTGTGGAATTGTTGTTCCACTTATTTGTCTTGCGATTTCCACTAAGAGTTTCACTTTCTAAGACACCATATGGAAGTTGAACGAGATGACTATGAATATTTGACATTCTTACTAAAGATCATGCTAAGGTGATGCATTCAAAAACAATAACTCTCTAAAAGTCAATCCAAGTGAGACATTAGATTCCTCACGAACAATAGATATTATATGTAAATAATCACCAAGAACATCGACAAATTCTAAAGGCCTTCATCTTGATTTACTAAATTACACTTCTTTTCAAGTCCCAAGTTATAAAAATAAAATAAAAAATGGAGGTCTCTCTCTCTTTCAAGTTATGAAAATCATGTGATACTAGCATGAATTAATATTTGTATAGAGGGTGCATATTCAAGAAGAGGAGATTTTGTTTATCTATTAAATTGTGCCAATGCTATAGAATACCAATGTATTTCTGTCAAAATGAATTTTTAACTCCTTGGATCAATGATTATTGTTGATATTTGGGGTTATATAGACAGTCTAATATTGGGTATAATCTTAAAGGAGATGGGTTTTGTAAATCATTTGGTTCACATGCAATTGGAGGAATAAAAACTGAAGTAGTGAAGAAGGTAGGTGGGAGGAAGATTACAATGTTTTGGACGAGATGGCATCCAAGGGATAGAATCCTAATGTTGTAACATTTACTACATTAATGGATGGTCTTTGGAAGAATTAATAAACATAGAGGAGGCCAATAGGGTTCTTGATAAGGTGGTTAAGCATTAATGTTCTTCGGACTTTGTCACTTAACAACATTATTATTCATGCTCTTCATAATGCAAGGAAGTTACTGTAAGAATTTCAACTTTTGATGAGCTATCAAAGAGAATTTGTACTCTTGATATGACCCAACAGACATATATCTATTTTTAAAAAACATAATAATTGAGATAGCTTGTGCCCCTTCTAAAGGAGATAGCTTAAGCGGTTGATCATTCAATAGAAGGTTACCTCTCTTACTCTAATCTCATATTTCATGTCTTATGTGGGTTCAAAAAGTTTATGGATGTGTTGTTGTGTCTTTTTTGAGCATTTCATATGTTTGTTACATATATATCAGATATGTCCTTGATTGATAACACTTGTTGTTTGGTGGTTTTGTCACATATTCTTTATCCATTTTCAAGTTCTATTTGTTTCCTAGACTCCATATCCCAAGAAGAAGGCACTAGGTCTTGCTTGGATTCTCATGTTATATCTTAAAAGACAAAGAGATTACCATTCTTCAGATATTGTTCCCACAAAACAAGAACTGGCACCCCAAGAGAATTATTGAGCCCACATATCAAGTTTGACTAGGTCAACCTTAATCACACCTTTTAATACAATAAAAGTATAAAGAATATGGCTCTATCCATAATTACAATTAGTAGTAATGAATACATGATCCATGGCCACATGTAGAGATAATAGTGTAATAAATCCAATAGTGTTAGACTACCCCTTATGTTAGACTACCCCAGTATTAGGGAATTCATGAGCTATGAATAATCATTTGATGGGTGACCATCTGAATATGAAGAAATTTTCCTTAACATCTTGAAAAAAACCTTAGAATACAACATCCTTCTCAACCATGAATACATACATGCTATTCATGTCATCATCTCTATCATTTTTTGGTGATGCATTCTCCCATGAGGCCTACATCATCACTATTGACCAACTCGCATTAGGTAAAAACTACCGAGATTCCCCTTTGTCTTATTATTCTAATTAACCATATCCACCTCTAAACAATTTAATAGGTGAATTCTATGTCAAAAACATCTACACTAAGAAACTTCTATCACTAGCCTTTCCTTCACCAACACCTTCCCTAGTGATAAATGATCTAAATTGGATCCATGAAAAATATTGGTTATCGGTTTAGATGTTGTAAGGCACAATACATGAATAATTCTAACAGTAGAAGAAAGGATCATGACTGTTGACAATGTAGGAGATGGGGTTGATGGCATGAAGGGCCCCATGCTATGTTAGTTGGTGTCATACAAGTTTGGAACTCTTGAAACCCACAAACAAACAAGCATGTAAAATTTAAATCCAAACTTGAACAATTCAATCTCTTAAATTTCACGTTTACAAATGCCTTCAAATTGCTAGGATGATATCCATGGAGCCACAAATTGATGCATAAATTGTATGTCAAGGCTGATAGAACCAATAGAACCAAGGAGTATTGAATCAATATATACCAAGACTAAGAGAAGCTGAAACATATCATTAAGTGTATAATAAAATTACATTCACAAATATATGCGAGCCATAGAAATAGCCTTGTATATATTATCAGATGAAAAGGTACCCATAATGTCAATGCATTATATGCATCATTACATGTTCAACTATATAATGTACATCTATCTGTCTTATAAAATTATTACACATCATCAATTTCTTTTAGTCTTCTTTTGTGTTTTCGAGTTCTTAAGTAATGCATCCAACTCCATGTATTTGTTTACAGGGTGCTCTTCAATAGATGATGTTGCTTCATTCCTTTCACGTCGAGCATGTCTGGTCTCATACCCACGATGTGGAGGCTGTTGTGAGGGACCATCATCTACAAAAACAAAAAATATTAAATTTATATGGACAATTTCTAAATATCATTGAAGCAATTCATTAATATTAAAAAACAAAATATGCAATGCAATTATTTACCTGGTCCACTAGTCGGCACCGTTGGAATGACTTCCCTGTTCACCTGATATTTAGGTCGAGGAGGCTCAACTACAAAATTCTCTTCCATTGAAATGACAAAATTTAAAAGTACAAAATTTATAAGTACAAAATTATTAAGTATATGATTAATATGCAACCATTTTGCCGTCGTGGGCCTCAGTCATAGGAATATGTTGGGGTTGCACCCCACTGGGATGGGGTTGCACCCCACTGGGATGGGGTTGCTGGGGAGCACCATGATATTTTGGCCACGCTGCACTATCAACGCTCTGTTGTCTAGTACTAATGGTTTCGTTGATAGTGTTTCTCCCCTGATTAAAACAAAGTAAGACATTAAATTATGGACAATATCAAACATTTACGTATTTTATATAAAATAATGAAAGGTTAATGTGGACTTATTTTTATTTAACTTATCCCGCAAACTGGATATTGGAGTTTGCCCCATGATTTTCCTATGATCAACCACAAATTTATAGACGTACTTGTAACCAAGTTGGAGGTCTTCCTCCGTGGTTTCATTTCCAAAGTCATCGCCCTACATTGCATAAGAGTATGTTCTTTTAATATTTTTGGCTGCAGTTACCAGAAAGTTGTAAGGTGATACAAATAATATTCTTAAGATGTTTGGGTACTTACGATTTGTGATTGTAACCTCGAGTAGCCGCTCTGGCCTAGCTTGTGTTGGCCATGTTTGGAAATCCTTGCTTTGGTTTCCTTCGAAGTGTTAGTCAGCCTATCATCAAAATTTTCAAGTATGTTATATATAACCACACTTTTATTTAGATCTAAATAAAATTAAAGCTGGTATTGAAATCTAAATATTGTAATTTACCTTGGGGTACCAGTTATTTTTTCTCCTGATTTTTCAATATCTTTTATTTTGCATCACCAATGATCACCTTCCACTCCCTCTCTAGAATTGAGGGAGTATGATCATACCTAGGATTTCCTGCCAAGCTTCGTCTATAAACATCCCGCGTATATTTTAAATATTCTCCCATTGCAGAGGTGAACACTTTTTTATTGAACGTGTCTGCTCCAAAGAGACCTTCGAGATAATCCATAAGTTCTTTTTTGAAGTTGGAATTCTAGAAATTCCACCTCATGCATAAGGTTGCCCCAAAAATCAACAAGGCCTTTCTCTCTAGGTGCCTATAAAATGGTCGTTTCCTACACACAAAAAGATATGATCATTAATTTAAAAATAATAATCTAGATGATTTGTGTATGAGATGGACAACATGACACAATTAAAATATGAAAAACTACATGGGAGTCTTATTTGTTTTAATGGAAGTTCGTTATCGTCGAATAAAAATGTGCACAGAAGGATCCTCGTGCTTGTCACATGTCTATCTCCAAAAAATGCAACCATGTCAACCACATCATCAGCCTCATCTTTGTCACCATCTCTAGATTCTGACCGATGTGTGGATTCTGGCAATGCATGTCATGGATCCTATCAAAATTAGGTGTGGAATATGGAGAAGTAAATAGTACTCTAATTGTTTTATGACCTCCCACATCAAGACTCTGTGGCATCTCTGCAACGGTACTACTACCAACAACAGGCTGAACAGGCTCCAAAAATCTCTTTATAAAAAAGAAAATGTTTTTTTTCGTGAGATAATGTAAAAGATAAAGAATAATGTTTCATAATTGAACATATGAGTACATTAGAAAAAAACACTTTAAATTATGGTTATTACCTTATATGTGTTAAGTTGTGGCATAAGGAGATTGATCCTTTCTAGAACGTTGGGAGTTTGATCTGGATGATCTAATAAGCTAGCAAGTTCCTTGTTCGCTTTAATGATTTATTTATTTATTAATACCATTGGATTAGGGGATGAATACAACCCCTCCTCATCGGTGGAATCATGATCAACATGGCCTACCGACTACATATAATTTCAACAAAAACAATGTTATTTCAGTAAAATTATATAAGCAAACAATAAAATTTACGTAAAATGAAAGTCGAATTCGATAATCATTTACATGTTTTGTGGCTAGCCCTTTTCCATGATCATTCTGCCACATTATAATATAATTAGAACCCCCAAATATTTAAAAAATTGTTAACGATAACAAAAAAACTGATTTCCAGCCAAATAAAATCAACCTCAACGATCAGCCTCCCACATTATTATAAAATTGGGATCGTGA
>ML780751.1:270344-294544 GCA_009831015.1 Picea engelmannii
TTAAAGCATTGGTGGAGAAAGAGTCGGGGAAGCAAGTGAAGGCTCTAAGGAGCGATAATGGTGGAGAATACATCTCTAACGAATTCAAATAATTCTGCAGCAGAGAAGGAATTCGAAGAGAACTCATAGTGCCTCATAACCCATAGCAAAATGGGGTCGCGGAGAGAAAGAACAGAACGATCATGGGTGCAGCATGAGCGATGTTGCATGTTCAGGGCCTACCATTGCATTTGTGGGCAGAAGTATGCAATACTGTGGTTTATGTGAAAAACCGTTGTCCTCATAGAGTACTTGGCATGAGTACACCTGAAGAAGGTTTTACTGGTAAGAAACCTGATGTTTCTCATTTTAAAATTTTTGGTTCATCTGTTTATGTGCATGTAAACAAGGATGCCAGGAAGAAGCTAGAACCGACTGCTGAAGTTGGGATATTTTTGGGGTACACAGAAACACCCCATAATTATCGTGTGTATTTGTCAAATAGTAAGATGACTGTTATGCGATGGGATATAAAATTCAATGAGGGGAAATCCATGCGGTTGTCTCTTGAGAGGGAGCTAGAATTTCATGCAGAAGAGGAACTATTGGTTCCCAAGGATGAGTCTCAAGATGTGGATCAACCACATGAAGAGGTTCATAGAGTGGAGGAAACCACTCAATCAGAGCCATCCATCAGAAATGACACAAAGCGCACCATAGAGGTTGATAGATTGAGACTAGATGCTGCACAGAATATAGGAGCCCCTATTTCATAGCGCAGGCAGAGACAGTCTCCTGATCGATTTGCTGGATACATGGTTCTTATGAGCAAATGTATTGTGACTAAACCATCTTCCTTTCAGGAAGCAGTGCAGGACCCCACTTGGGTTGATGCTATGGTAGATGAGTATGACTCCATTGTCAAAAACAATGTATGGGATATTTTCCCAAGACCAATTGATAAATCAGTGGTAGGTTCGAGATGGATCTACAAGGTAAAGAAAGCTGCTGATGGGAGTGTGGAGAAATACAAGGCCAGGTTTGTGGCTTGGGGCTTCTCACAGATCAAGGGGATAGATTATGGTGAGACCTTTGCACCTATCGCAAGGTACTCTTCCATAAGATCCATCCTTGCACTCTCAGCACAGATGGGCTGGCGCATTCATCAGATGGATGTAAAAACTGCGTTCCTTAATGGGATCATTGAGGAAGAAGTGTACATTGAGTAGTCAAAAGGTTTTGAGACCTTTGACAGAGAGTCGCATGTGTGCAGACTCAAGAGAGCACTGTATGGGCTGAAGCAAGCACCCCGTGCTTGGTACACTCGGATAGACAACTATTTCACTAGATTGGGCTTCACCAAAAGTGAAGCGGATACAAACCTATACCAATTTGTGGTGGAGGGTAAGGTTTTGATCATTGTGCTTTATGTTGATGATTTAATACTTACTGGTGATGAGCAATTGATACACTCATGCAAGGAGGACCTTGCAAAGTAGTTTGAGATGAAGGATTTGGGCCTTCTTCATTATTTCCTTGGTTTGGAAATATGGCAGCGAGANAGAGAGATATTGGGTAAGTTTCACATGGAGGGCTGCAAACCCATGGATACTCCTCTTCCAGGAAACTGGAGGAAAGCGGATGCTACTTCTGGAGAGGTAGTGGATGCTACTATCTATCGACAGTTAGTGGGTTTACTAATGTATTTAGTGAATACGAGACTGGACATTTGCTATGCAGTTAACCAGCTAAGTCAAGTGATGGTTAAGCCTACCAATCTCTTTTGGAAGGCGGGTAAGCATGTCCTGAGATATCTGAAGGGCACATCTGAGTATGGATTATGGTACAGAAAGACGGATGAGGTGAAGTTGCATGGCTTTATAGATGCAGATTGGGCGGGCAGCCCAACGGACAGAAAGAGCACATCAGGAGGGATCTTTAGTATCATATCTACAGTTATTTCTTGGTACAACAGGAAATAGAGATCCGTGGCACTTAGTTCAGCAGAAGTGGAATACATGGCAGCGAGCCAAGCTACATGTGAGGCTATCTGGATGAGGAAGATCTTGGTTGGTTTGTTTGGTTCTCATTTAGATCCGACAGTGATTTATTGTGATAATCAGAGTTGCATTGAACTCTCGATTAATCCTATGTTTCATGACAAATCTAAGCATATAGATATCCGGTATCATCATCTCAGATATTGTGTGCAGTGAAAGATCATGTTGCTTCAATACATTCCTACAGAAGATCAGGATGTCGACATTCTGACGAAGGCGCTCACCAGGAGCAAATTCAAATATCATAGAGACAAGATTGGGGTGAAGGATAATCCCTTTCTTGTTGAGAGGGAGTGTTGAAAAGTCAACAAGAAACATGTGTCTAATTTAGTTTTCCCTTAATTAAAGTAGACAATAAATATTAATCTATTATCTCATTCATAACTGA
The DNA here is from genome assembly GCA_009831015.1 of Picea engelmannii. Lineage (NCBI taxonomy): Eukaryota > Viridiplantae > Streptophyta > Pinopsida > Pinales > Pinaceae > Picea > Picea engelmannii. Next base: position 272,772 of record ML780751.1, read on the forward strand.
GTGATTTGGAATTGTAACAGAATTATAAGTGTAGTTAAGTGAGTTAATATCAGTTGTACTAGTTTTAACTAAACATGCACTAGTAAGAGTTCAGTTAATTAGTGAACTCACATGCAACTGAAGATTCTCCATGGCTAACTACATGCATGTCAGTTCCAATGGAGATCCAGTTGAGATAACAGGTGAAAGGGATAGTTTGGCTATCAGTTGTGATTTGTTCACACATGCAGTGAATATTCTTATGAGCATGTACAAACGAGGTAATTGCATTCATTCGATTCATTGTGAGAATTCGGATTGCAGAGTTTGTGCAGAGGAGGCAGGCTGTCTGGACACAGGAATCGGCGCATGTATTTGCTAATTTGTGTATGACAGTGTGAGACGATTGTATTGTACTGAGAGCTCTTGGATTAGAGTTTTGTATGAGATTGTTTCATGATTCATGATATACATAATATATGATAGTGGGGTTTTTAGCTTTACGCTTTCCCGGTAAAACTTCTGTGTTGTGTGTTATTGATATTTCACTTTGTGCATTGTGGTTGTGATCGTGGTTTAATTTCTTCCACAATAATAATAGTAGAATCGATTCTGTATTTAACAAGTGGCAGAAATTGTTAGATCAGGAGAATCGCATGAATACATTAATTTGTATCAAAATTTCTACAATAGGCACTAAGAGATCAATCAGAATTTCCTCTTTTCAAATGGCATACGATATCGATGTTGTTCTCCCCATCAATATTTCTCTACCCATAATGAAACTCTGGCAAGATGCCAAGGAAGAGCCAAATCATGTCACCAGGAGAACAAATCAATTGATTGAAGTCCAGCAAAATAGGGTTGAAGTAGATGAGAAGCTCCAGAAATATCAAGATAACATGAAAGCCCTGTTTGACCAAAAAGTTAAAGATAGGGAATTCCTTCCCGGTGACCTGGTTTTAAAGTGGGATGCCAGGAAGGAAGACTTAGGAAAAAATGACAAATTTGACCATATCTGGTGTGGACCCTTCAATATCACAGCTTCTGAAGGGAAGAATTCATTTTTATTGGAAAATCTGGATGGAAAAATCCTTAACGCCCCTATCAACAAGCGTTACCTAAAGAATTTTATGCAATAAACGGTTTCCAAAATCTCATTGTATATACCAGTTTGATTTCTTTACTTTGATTCATAGTTATTCATTTCTTTGGTAAGTTGCTACTTTCACTGTAAATACAGACACGTTTGTTGTTTTCAAAAAGGAAAAATAGGAAAAAAAAACAAGTAATAGTTACTATTTCTTTTGAGAAGTATATGACAACTCTCATGTTTATTTTTATCACGGGATATTAGCCGATAGTCGAAATATCAGAAAAAAAAAAAATTCATAATAGCGATATGCTCCCAAAACATGTGATAAATAAATAGTCGGCTTAATTGAAAATATGAAGAAATTTTAAGGTATGAGCTTCTAAAACCTACTGAACCAAGTTGAAGCTTTCAGGGGAATTTAGCTAAATCTGAAAGAAGTCTCATTCATAGAAATATTGTCACCTAATCAATGATAAAAGGAATATGAGGATTATAGACTAATCTTAAAAGTTTTCTCTGATGTATAATAAATAAAATAAAAAAATTTATTAAATGAAAATTAAATAAAAATGAAATACAATAAACGAGTTTAAGGAAATACGAGAATCACTGAAAAGATTATGTGAGATTGATCTTGTTCTCTATAGAATTTTTGAATACTCTTAATGTTCCAATATTCCCATCTTAAAGCTTATGTTCTCTTTGGTTCTCATCTTCTCCCTTAGTCTCCACAGAGAGAACATTTCGCCTTAACTCTGAAAACTCAGAAACATGTCTCAAAGTAATGTTAGGAAAATATTTATATGCCCCTCTCAATTTAACTGGAAGAAAGTATGTCTAGGTTAATCCTAACTACTTTAGCCTTTCTAACAGATTCAAACTGATTGATCTCACTCAAGGAAATCCCCTGAAAAGTAAAAATCCCCCGTGAAAAAAAATTCCTTGTAGGCGAAGGTGTCTTGAAGGTTGGAAGGAAATTAACCCAGAGTAATCAAAGTGAGTTAACAGACCTTTGTTGTTAAATTATAAGCAGATATCATCCCTGGTATATGACATACAAGTTTATTTCCCCCACTTCATTCTTAAAAATATATATATATATATATAAGACAAATGGTGAAAGGAAATTCATCTAAATGATTTCCCCCATCTAGTTCAAAAAAGAGATGATGAAAGGAAATTCATTAAATGATTTCCCTCATCTCAAGCATTTAAATGAAAGATTACAAAATGAAGTGGTGAAAGGAAATTCAATTTGGGAATTAGATAACTTCACCGAGGTATTCAACATGCTCCCTGGCAGTGAAGCAATGTCTACGATATCTACAAGGTTGTTATACATGTATTATAATGTACTCTGGTAGTTAGTCTTCCTCTCGACAAGATTTACATTCTAAGCCAACTAAGGACTCCCTAATTAAATCATTAAAATCACTCTTCCTTGACACGAGTAAGATCGAACAAAGTCTGATAGATAGGTTAAGGTTGTTTTGATTACCTTGAGCAAATTTGAATACAGTTTCAGGGAAGAAAAATTTCAAATAGCCTAACCAAAAGTCATGATTTGATGTGTTTTGAAGGTTTTCTAAGTTACAGTTGAAACCCCTTTTATCAGTGCGACCCTTTTCTTAAAAATGTTCCACAAAATGAAATAATGACTCCATTTACCCAATAAAGGCACTTGGTCTACTATTCTTCACAACTCGTAGAGAGATGTGATCCCTAGATGGAGCCTATGTTGAAACATATATATTTTATTAAACTTTATACTTAGATAAGTTTCATTAGTTTTTAAATAAGGACAAACAGGCACTTGAATATCACCATTGATGAAGTCTTCCATTGAATCCAATGATTTGAAATCCTTAAAAATTACGGATCCTCCCACTCGTTAAAAGGTCAAATCACTAAAGGATACCTTTGAAATGTTGAGTTTTGGGGTTTCACGATACTAATAGTCCAACATGTAAGAAATCCAAAGTCCCGATATACGAAGTCGCGAAAATATCTTAAGTTAAACTAGGTTATTTTAGGGTTAAGAACAATTAACGATTAATAAATCTTATTGTGATTTCGCGTTTCGGGGATCCTAACATATAGAGACTATCAATATCCTAAAACCCTGAAATGTGTGAGGTTAATCATGAATTAATTAAAAGAGTTAAACACAATTATACTTAATTAATCACATCGTGATTTAACATTTCTTAAGTTATAGCTCAGGTTGTTATAAGATCTCCTGAGAGATGAAATGTCGAAATTTACTTAAAAATAAATATGATTAACCGATGCTTTAACAAATATTATCTCTTAATTAGTGCATTGCTTAATGATGACTCAGATAGATTCAAATTTCGTATGTTCTTTTCCCGAGCATGAACCACCAAAAATAAATGCCATTAATAATGCCTTTACAACAATCATTCTAAATAAGATTTTGAGCCACCACTTGAATCTAATTCATTAAAGAAAGTAAATACTCTGTCAGTGAAGGTATTGGTCGATTGATGCGATTAAAGGAAAAGGAATGCGAACTTGAATTTCATTATGCGTTTTACAGAGATGTAATTTTTTCAAGCTAAAGGATTTTACGCCTTTCCTGTGGAAGATAATAGAGTTCAAAGGCTTGATACCATGGCTCCACGGAAAGTACCTAAAGTGACTGGTGAAAGTTCGAGCCAAAATGCAGATGTTCTCTCCGACACCTCACCCAGAAGCATAGACACTGTCAAATCCTGGACACAAGTATTAAACATATTACAATATGAATTGGTAAATTGCCCAGATGATTCAAGCGACAACGAGAAGGAAGAACTATCTACCAAATACAAAATTGTTGCTCAGTCAGAGCAACAAAAGATAGCGACAAGGCCTAAGCTCTTTCCCTACAATGATATGATCGGTTGGGCGCTGGACCACGTAGATATCCCAACCAGGACTATTTTCAATTCACAAAAGGTTGCAGTTGGGTCTTTCAGGCCAGAACATCTACAGGTGATGTACAAATTGTCTCCAGTTCCAATTTCGTTTACAATGCAAATTTCCTAGTAGACTTCAACAAGAAGGAATGCGATCAATACAGAAAAAACCTTCATGATTTAATTAAAGACTGGTATTCTCAGCCCGAGAAGTTTAGAGCGGAATCCCATGGTATATACCCAATTTTTTCACTAGAACCCCACATAATGTACATAGCAATGATGATGTGTCAGCTCTATGGGAAGGAAAACACAACTCATTTATTTTTACCTTGGGTACCTATTATACACACAGTATCAGAAGGGTACTCTTTTGACTGGGCAAAGATATTGTCGGACAGTTTGGTTCAAGAGATTGCAAGATATCAGTCACTAAGAGCCAAGGGGAAATTGGCCCAATTTTTCATGTCGACTTATATTATGGACATCGTCTGTTTCTTGACGCCTTTTCCACTGATGGACTAGAGTTGGACTCCAAATAGTGATGAACCCATACATATTTATCATTCGAATATTTGGGAAGAAAAGGCAAAAGACTTATTTTATGAGATATGCAACAGGGTAGTGGTGTTGATGCACACCGCCATATATGGCTACCCACCGCCCAGATTCTCCGACCAAATTGTGACTAACCTAGGGAGAATAGAAGACTGGTACATCGAGGAACACTTCTCCTATATTAGGGTTTGGGGTTATTCAGTTCCTCCATATGCTCTGCCGCAAGTTTTTCCAGCCCGAATAGTGTGTCGAGAGGTCGCATGACAAACTATGCTCAGTGGGATTAGCAAGGAGCTCAAAACAGTACAGAAAAAGGTATGGCCCTCTTTTTCCCTGTAGATTGGTACATTTTCCCTACTCGATTTCGGTCACTCTAAAGTAGAGGTCGCGACCTTGGAAGAAATAAATTTGGTCAGCATTGAACTCAAAAATCACGACCCGTAGAAGGTCGTGGGTAATCACATGGCCAACTGCAATTTGAAAAGGTATGAACACAAATATTCCCCTCAAGACGAGATTTTTCGAGGAGCGAGATCCTATCCAAAGGTCTTGAGTCGAGTTTGAGCTCTATCACCCGATAAAATGATTGATTTTTACGACTTCCTAAGCACCGAACAAGTAGCCTCCCTAAAGTGTTACAAGGAGGAACCCCAATGTCTTCGGCTGAACAGAAAAATAGAGACCTGAAGCTCAAAAGAAGTAAGCTCCAGTAGAAAAGAAATCTGGGGAAGTTTGGAGAAGACTGAGGTGTCGACACAGAAAGAATATATCCCATCGACAAATGTATCAGGTGACCAAGCCAAAGACCAAGAAGGGACGCTGTCAAAATAGGGAGAAGAAGGACCATTGTTTACACCAGATAAGTCATCTACAAATGCGGTCGGGAAACAGTTGTCCACCAAAATTGACAGTCTCATCCAGTTCAACACACCATTACAATTCACTAGAGGGAACCCAAATGCAGAGGTAGTATTCATAGAGGACCTCACACCCATTTCGGTTGAAGAGTTGCCTCCTTCCAATTTCTTTTTCAGCAAGAAAAGGAAGGTTGTGGTGAAGAAAGAAATGCACCTAAAGGAAGGTTCATCTGTTAAAAGACACATGGTGCTAATTGATGGAGAAACCTTGGAGGAGGTAGACTTTGTTGAAGAAGTCGCAGGTTCACTGGGGACTTTTGCGACAGCTAACCATTTTTCAGTCGGAAATTTAAAAGAATGACTGAAGCAGAAAGATATGCAAATAAGCCAATTGCATAATCAAATGAAGACTGTAGAAAAGAATGTCCAGAGCAAGGTCAACAAGGGTTCGAGTAGATTAGAGCCAGCAACAAACAGGAAATCCAGTAGCTCAAATCCAGCCTTGAGGAGATGCACAAGAATATACAGGCAAGCTAGGGATGAGCCACCCAGCAGGATGAGTTGGTAAGGAAACTACAAGCCAAAGTAAGCTCTATCGAAAACATGATTGTAGATATAACAGTGTTCCAAACTCAGGAATTGGAAGTGCAAAAGGAACTGGAAGCATCACAGCAAATCCTTCTCACTAAGGTTGAAATTGTCCAAGATCGTTTTCGGGTGATAGATCAAGCATTAAATAACATTTGTTTAAGAGAGAGAGAAGTTATTGTTTCTCGAACTACCTTCCAAGCAGTAGTTGTGTCATCGTCAAAATAAGGAGTAGCTATGGCTTCCAGGTTGTCGATTTCATAACAGACTAGAGATGATATAATACTAAAGACCTGGGAATCTATCATAGCTAAAAGCAGGAAAATGACTGAGGAAGTGAAGGAGTTTTGTGAAGAGGCTTTCCACTCACTCAACAAAGAATCATTAGGCCTTGATAAAGAATATTTCTCTGGAGTACTAGGACAGATTGACATAACAAAACATCAACTTGACATTAAGACAAATATGGAAGAGGCTCAGGACGAAATCTCACAGATAAAATAGGTTGATATTATTCAGATAAATAGATGGCTAGTGAAGACTAGTCTACAATTACAGTCTATATTTTCAGAAGATTGACGAATGGAAGAAAGATTGCCTTAATTGGAAAAGAAATTATATATTTTTGAGGTTAATAATGTATCAGATCCCTCCAGGCTAGTGGCGTAATTTGTGAGCAAATGCATCAAATATATTGAGCAAGGAAAAGGTAGAACCGTTGGAAACAAATGAGATAACTTGTGTACATTATCCATTTTGGAGTTGGAGAACTAGAGAGAAAAACACCTCTGCCAACATAATGAGGAGACTAGAAAAAAAAATGCAAGTGAAGTGTTTCGCATTTTACATTTTGTAATTTTTACTATTTTAGAAATAAGGGGAATTCCAACTATTTGAGGTTGAGAACCTTTTTTATAAATATAACTTTCTAAGGTTAATCACAGGCTACTTCTTACCATATTGTAATTAACAAAACTCATTCTTTGTGAGTATTAATACAAATGCAGACAGGGATTCCAAATTTTGTGTTTTTTGAGTTATGTGCTCTCTTTGTATTCCATATCTCTAGTTCTCTTTATGTTACTCCTTGATAAATGGATGATTGCAACTTAGTACAACATCTATTGTGATTGCATTTCATTTATTTATCTGATAGTAAACAATTTTTCCTCCGTATTTTCTATTAGCAAATACAAGACCTGCAAGCTACTTGGATCACTACATTATATATCCTTTCAAGGGTGCGTTCCACTCTTTATTCTACTATAAACAAAGTAATATTCTTCTATCATTGATGCCTTAATTTGTTTAATAATTTTGTAATTTTCTCCTTCATCATCCTTTTTGATAAATTGATTCATACGACGAAATACAACCTTTGTTCTATTCAGCTATTAATTTCATTTGAGGAATTAATTTTTACACAACTAACGGAAGAAAATACATTCTAAAAACATTCCTTAATTTCCTGATGCCTGACATTATTCTTTGAGCCTTAAGTTTAATCTCAGGAACAACAGGTAGAAAGAAATTGTTGCTGACAATTAAAGTATTGACTAATTTTACATTGAAATTGTTGCTAAATAAATATATGCCTGAAAAATTTATAAGGGTGAGGTGTTGAATCTTCCTTTTGCAAGAAACTTAGCTTTAGATGTAAGAATTATATTGAAGGGTTTAAATTCAGGAGCTTCCAAAGACGAAGGGGAACATTTTGATCAATAGTTTCCATGTCCCTTCCTAAATCTCAAAGGAAAATGGCTGTATTTTTTAGGTAGCCAATGAAAATGTGGGATGTGTGTAAGGAGGGGTGTGGTTAATCATGTCTATGGCGGAGGTTGTTGTGGCAGATGACCTGTATGAAAACTACTAGCCAGAGTTGAGAAACAGTCCTTGTGAGCATCCTTGTGCAAACATGGGTTTCCATGTGTCAAGTGATTATTGTTCCACTAAAGTGGACAAAATAAAAATACTCTTAAAACCAACACGTTGGATCTTGTTTCTTTGGTTTGCACATCATGTGGGATTTCTTGTGGATACACTGCCATCGACCTATATATTGTAAATAAGTTGTGGGGTGACCATGAGTGTTGCGTCGTTGAAATATTAATAACCCTGTTCTTTGCATTAACTATCAATTGTTGCAGCTGATATGTTTTATTCACAACATCTTATTGCAGAGATGGCTGCATTCTCTCAAATTTCTCAAAATAAGTGAGGGAGAGATGAATATTTGAATACTAGGTTGGCTTCTCCAAATGCGAAGTGAAATAATAGTGGAACATTGGGATATCATTGTAATCTCATGGCCTTTCTCGACAAGATCAATAGTGCGGATAACAACAACAACAATCCAGAAGATACTCTTAATGCTATGAATGATGTCGAGGGAGAGATGAGGCTCAACATCCTTATAAATTATTTGGAAGATGAAATTGGGTTGAAGACACAAACTAATAATAATATCGAGTCCACCGATGAAAATAGAAGCACTGAATAGATGGGTTCAAATAAGCAAGGTGAATTAACAACACATGCGGATTTTGAAGAAACCTCGATCATGATTGATATAGAAGACTTCTCATAGTATGACGATGTTTGGGGAGAGCTTGGTTTCTTCCTATACCATTTTACTCTGGATGAACTTTGAGTTTTGCAGAATGATATCTATGCAGATTCAACTCCTGATATTATGTATCTAGATGTCGCACATGGTTATATTGAGACTACGGATGTTTTCTACGTGTCTCTGTGGGAGGATGAGATTTGGTATTGAATGAAGGCGATGAGGTGGAAATAGAGAGAGTCGATGGGGAAAAAATTTCGAGGAGAAATAGATATACATCCAGAGAGGTGGTGGGGGAATTTCAAGGAAACGGGCTAGTGGGTTGAAACATCGATCCGAGATAGTTGATAGAACGTGAATGTTGCTAATGGAGGAAAATCCAACTGAAGTATTGAGGGTTGAGCTCAATGGAGAGAATATTCGCTAATGAACAAATTACACGATTTAATTGTTATTCAACAGACATATTTTGATTGCAGAAATTGGATTCAACAACTATGGGATTATTACAACCAAAAGGAATTTACAACATGTATAACTAAGGCTCATTATCGAAATTAGAAAGTAGAAGAGAGGTCTAGAATCCAACATAATTATATCTCATCTCTAAGCAAATTTCATAACCATACAATTTACAAGTCTACATAATTCACTTTTCTAAGCTTCTACCCTATGAGAAAATGAGAGAAATAGCCTCCCATGAAATTGAAATGATGAATACAGAGTTAAGAGGGGTAGAAAATCAAAACTTTAGGAAAGAGGTTCATGTTTTCTCCATTTGTAATCAATTATCTCTTACAATATAGGTTCTTTTCTTTGTATTCACTTGATAACTAACCTGAAATCAAATGAAGCATAGTTACAGAATAATCATTGGCAGTATTCAAATAAGGCAAGTTCAATTAAGAAAATTACCCAAGCACATACATATATGCTTTCTGTTGTTTACCTAGCTAGTCCTCAATATCCAAATCATTGGGTGGCACACTTTCACCAACTCGATATCAAAATCATTGGGCGACACATTTCCACCAACTCGATATCCAAATCATTAGGTGACACACTAATATTATGAATTAATGGGAAAAATTCATAAATAAACCTTTAGAACTATCAATGTAATCAAATGACATTCAACACATGATTTTCATACTACATTAAAGTTCAACACGTGATTTGTAACCAACATTTTCATATTACATGGAACAAATATTTTCACATGTGACTGTGAAACAAATATTTCCATTATAACAAATATGTTCACTTATAATTTGTAAGAAATAATTTCAAAAGAAAGATCGATTTGGACTACAGAATATGGAGGAAGAAATCCCTAAAACCTGAATTGAAGGACCAGATGTGTGATATTTTCCAAGTGGAATAGCATCCAAATTTAATTTGCTCTATTTGTTAACTTGAATGGGGAATTGCACTGGGCCACACTGAACAGAGACAGATCCTTCTCTTCAGGACCATGATGACATTGTGCAATTCTTTGTTGGGATTTGGAAATGGTGTCCACCCACTGTGTGCCTGTGAGGCTCACTTACATATTGGTAGAATCGTCTCTGATGTTGGAATGGGTCACATATCCTTCAAACCATCTCACCACAGCATACACAATATCCCATTTCCTGGCCTTCAATGCCAAGCTTTTCTCCGCCTCCGATGGCTTGTCCTAGAATTTTTTCGACACATAGAAACTGACGACGAAGGAAGACTTGTAGAAGGGGCCTCTCGACATAAATATTTCCATCAACAATGAGTTCTTCATTGACACCTTGGCCTGTTCCAAGTGCCTACTAATATTCTAAGAAAAACCAAAGAAGAAAATATTATGAAAAGGAAAACATAGTGAGTTGTGGCTCGACATCCCAAATCGATAAAGAACAAAAAAACTGGAGCAAATATGAAATTGACTAACTTGATTTCTTTGGTGTCTATGTATTGTGCTCGTATTTTCTATGACTTGCCTCTTCTTATTCTACGCATGAACTTTTCCGATGGAGTCCCTAAAAAATAATGGAAACCCAAAAAAAAAAGTATTAGAGATTTAATTTCACTAGCACAACAATAGATGTGATAAACTTTGTTACTGGATTCGCCACACTAGTGTGGAAAAACCATTTCCAATGCACACCAACAACTTCGAATCATTGAATTTCATTGGAAATTTAACACCCCTGTTTCTCCCAGCTTGTAATTAATCATAAAATAGGATTACCATGCTAAGGCATGTGGACAATGTAAATGTATTATTGTTAAACTTCCCATAACTAATTGTTGGGGGATGAAGCCTTGAAGTACGAGCCATGATATCTCTAGTGGAAAGAAATCAATTAATAAATAAAGGACTAGTGGTTGAATCATCAACCACCCCCATGAATGGAATCATGGTCTAGTTGCAGGATGTCAGCTTGAACTACCCCAGAGACCTGCAGACCTGAGCTTCCTTATGATGGAAGGAACAAGATAGGTCGGAAACCTTCCAGAGGAGGGAAGGTAAGATACATATAGATACAACAGGCGAGGAGACATGGGATGGGAGAACAAGCTCGTAAGGGAGATGTGTGAACCCAAAGGAAGTGCCGAGAACATGGCCTGAAGGACCCGAACACAAGCTTGATGTTTAGGAAGCATCTGGTAAACCCCGTAGGGTCATTGTGACAGAGAGAGTTTCTCTGAGAGATGGCGTAAATTCCCTAGTGATATCCTAGCTTGGCACGGGAATGGCCATAGTGCTAAGAATGAATGCCTCTGAGCCTATGGTTGGGTGGAAAGGTGCACACCCACAGTCAGTTGGTTGGATGCAACTTGTAATAGATAAGTATTCTCATACCCTGTGAAATTAAGTTGTAATTATGTAATGAAATGGGATATATTGTGAAGGACCCAGGGATGTGTATGTTTGCTTAATGGTTATACTGTATCTCTTTATTCCTATTAAAATTTTGTATTTAAGAAAGTATGGATTGGACATGATTTGTATTCATAAATGCTTGGACCTTATGGTGGCTTAAGCTAGATCCACAAACTGTGAGTTTGTCGACCTTGGGCACAGTTTCACGTATGCATATCGACACTCCTAGTCATTTTGAGTCCCTTGGAGGAAGGAGTTTGTTAAAGCTCATGAGAGATAGTGCATGTATGCATAGGCTCTCTGTGAGGTAGGGAGAGACTGAGAACCACTTAAGTTCTAGAGTTGACGAATGAGCATAAGGGGTGTGTGAAAGGATTCTTCTAAGCATTAAGTTCAGGAGAAAGAGTGTAAAGATCTTAAGCCTTTCAAAGCTAAAAAATATCAGGAAGAGTAGCGAGGTTGAAGTATCAAAAGGGAAGGTTCCCTTGTTTAGAAGACCAATGGACAAAATCTGTTCAGAAGAAGCCACGGTCTGTTGTGACCATTGGATATGGGAAAGAGCGTGGGAGTTAACTCTAGGCCTTAGATCTGAGGATTCCCGGGAACCATCTCGATCGTTAGATCTAGGAGGTAGATGATAGTCAAGTTACCAGAACTACCCTTGACTTAATAATATGATAGAGGAGATGGATGCAAGATGTTTAACGGGAGGCATGGCCAGTCCGGTCGTGATATCAACTCAAATACTCACTGAGTTAATGAATCAAACACCAACCGCTCGATTTAATCAACGGTTGGGAATCATTGCTGAGTGCGAAGGTTAATTTAGCGGACCTTCTAGTTCATGGCCCGCAATCAACCCACATCATTGATCTCATTGGGGATGGAAGATCAACGACTAGGATTAGAATAGAGTCGAGCAAGCACTTCTCATATTGTGGAGGTGGGACCCCACAATTACTGTGAACCATCGATCACTGTTGACCTTTGATCTGAGTTTGAAGAGATCCCTGAAATGCAAGGAGTGCATGGGAAATCTAGATCTTCAAGAAGATCAAGCCCAGAAGAGATAAGTAATTTTCAGAAGTGTAGACGAGGTCCAAGAGATGGACTTGTAGGGGGAACAAAGGTCGAGGCCTTTGAATACTTAGAAAATCCTCTAAGCTAGAGGAAGTTGAAATCTTAGGGGGATGAGCGACAATAGCCATCATATCGATTGTGAAGAGGAGCCTGGACCATTAGATCATCATCCAGTGAACAAAGGAAGTGTAGAGGAAAGGAACAGATCCCATCCATTGGATTTGAGCGTGAAGGACCAGTAACCGTTGGATCTGGAAGTGAGTGCACGAGATTTAACCCTTGTGTACCCAGGAGAGTGGACTTGTCAAATTATCGAAGTAATTTTGGACCGTCCATCGTCAAGGAGGACAGGTGGCATACGATCCAAAACTTCAGACGTTTGTGGACAAGGAGGAGGACAAACAGTCAAAGTAAATCCTGGTCATTGATTTCCAGGGGGATACGTGTCAAGAGATCATATATTTTGGATAAAAGCACTCTGGAGAAATGGGTGCATAAGAGTTTGAAACTACCAAAGTGCCAAAGATCTAAAGTGTCGAAGATCCGAAGTGCTGAAGAACCAAAGCACCAAAGAGCCGAAGCATCGAAGAGCCAAAGCACTGAAGAGCCGAAGCGTCGAAGGGTCGAAGAGCCAAAGAGCCAAAGTTCTTTGGACCCTTACATCTAGAGAGACACATGGTGATAGATCTAAAGCTTCGAGTAAATTGTATTGGAGTTTCAGTTGAGAATTGAGATTCTCGAACCCCGAATACCCGAAGTGAATCTGGACCGCCAAATCCAAAGGGACGTGTGGCGACGGGTCGTGGACTCCGGAGAAATATATTTGAGAGTTTCTAGTTTAGATTTGAGACTCCTAAAATCCAGAGAGCCATAGAGCCGAAGTAAATATCAACCATCTGATCATCTGAAGTAGATATCATTCGTCATATCGTCTGAAGTAAATCTCAAGGGTTGGATCATTCGAGGTGAATCTGGACTGTCTAATATAGAAGAGACGTGGCGTAGATTGGCGGATTCCAGAAAAAGTATCGAATTAATTCATATCCATCAGATCAAGAGGACAGGTGGCATAAAATTGTAGATTTTGGGTAAAGACCCGAAACAAGCCTCAATCGTCTGATTCAAGTGGACACGAGATAGGAATCCACTTACTTCGAGGGGAAGTGAAGTTTGAGATTTGAGATCTCAGAATTCTGGAGACCCAAAGTAAATCTTGACCATTGATCGAGAAAAGGGTCGCAAGACCGTTGATCTAGTTAAAAGTTCAAACCCCTGAAGCAGATGCAGATCCACTGATTGAGAAGGAAAGGTGTCCACAGATCGTCAACTCCAGAAGATTGACGTACAAAGGAAAGGAAAGTTTGAGACTTGAGAATTCTAAAGTCTGGAATTTCGAAGAAAATCACAGTCATTGATTTGAAAGAGGTCATATATGATCCGCATCTTTGAAAGGGATGGATCTGAGCCATCAGTTCAGAAGCACCATCAAGGTCGATGAGATCGACGGTCGTATCGCATTGTGGGGACCGAAGGTGCGTGAACTTTAAAAAGTTGAGGGCGGGCCGCAATCCAGACCATGGTTTTGGAGAAAGGACACGTGGAGGCTCAAGGTGAATTACGAGGAGAAAATTAGTTTGGTTTCAAAACATCCTTGGCCATGCCCACATTCGCATTGTCATGTAAGGCCATCGCCCAAGGTCATATCAAGGAAGTGGATTATTATAAAAGGATCTAGTGCCTAGACTCTGAGATTTCGCGAGTGCGAAGAGGAGGGTCACGGGTACCTTTAGACCTACTCTAGGAACTCGAAAGGGTCTACATCTAATTATAGAAAAATACCATCAAGGTCTCAGAGAGTCATTTGTCTTTAGGATCGGAGATCCTTGACTGGGAAGTCGGACTGGTTCCCCGAATTTCCAAATCAGAAACCATGAATGGAGAATATGTCCTTTAAGAAAGGTGAAATTTTTTATGTCCCGTCATGGGTGTGTTACAAATTGGTATCAGAGCATGGTTACAACACTTGGCCTGCTTGGGCTCATGTATGAGTCACGTAAGGAGGTATTGTTATCTGCATTTACTCCTTGAGGAAAAGGACTACAGATTGAACCTGTAATTTTGGGAATTCTTGTTGAATTTCAGTAGAAGAATTTATTTAGCCCTTTGTCAAAGTGATAACTACTCTTGCCAAAGTAGGGATATGCTAATTAACATTTATAATAAGACTTCAATGTGGATAGATGAAGGTGGCAGGGTTCTGTCAAGATCAGATGAAGCCTGAAGAATGGATGACCTGGTGTTTGTAACACTGCTTCTAAGCATGGGCAGTTGGAACTTCAGACACTGATGATGGTATATTATATAATGGTTAATACATTTTTGGTCTTAAAGGAATCTGATACGATCAAGTAAGATCCCTAGCAGTTATAGTTACTACTCTATATTAAAATCAGAGTATATAACTCCTCATGACCAGAGAAAACTGAGATGGGTAAAACCCTATGGACGTTGAGGCAAGAAGGTTTTATTGCTAGACATTGTCACATAAAGAGGAAAGTGACCCTGGTTGGTTATTGCCTTGAGAAAAGGCAACATCAATATGAGATATGAATGTGAGATTAGTCCTGTAAGTGACTGAAATATCAAACCAAAGGACACTAATGATGAAATTAAATGTGCAAGTGATGCACAGGTATGATGTAAGTTAACAAAACCAAAATATGTATGGATACATAATTTGGGTACATGACAAAGATGCATGTTTATATTCCTTATGGGATATTTGGTAAACTATTGAAGCTAACTCAAGGCTATGTCCATCACAAATAGTGATGGATATGAAATAAGGAATTTGCACGCTGAAGGAGTTCCCTGTAGAGGAATTGTGTGAAGACTCTGTCAGGAAAACAAAGTCACAACCTTAATGACTATTGAGAATTAAGCAGTGAGCCACAAGCTTTTATATATNTACCAAAATCCTAGATTACATTTTGAAAAACATCATGTAATGAATAGAAGACTAATAAATGAATATTGGTCATTCTGATAATCGAATAGTAATATGAAGGATGCACAGGTTCACGATCCGTTATGAACAAAAAAAAAAGTTTTCCATTAAAGCATGCTGTTGTATTCCAAAAGGGGTTAGGGTGAGGCCTAACCAAGGAGGATAAAGGAAAAGAGTAGGAAGATCCCAACAGGGAGTAAATTGCAAAAGAAAAGAAAAGACAATGAGGCCTTAGAAATAACTCAACTAGATTGAAAATTCCCAGACGATGTAGAAAGAATTTGAAGAAGGGGAGAGCCCTCAATTCTTTTCTTGCTGTGTATTATGTTTTTCTTTGGGATGAGAAAGATAGTACATTGATGAAAGTAAATGTTTTGACACCATAGTGATGAGGATTATAGTACTGTAGAAACAGTTGAGAACTATCTATCTTGCACTCATGAAAACATTAAGGATAATGTGATGAAGTGCATACAGATATGATAGGACATGTCTGAAAATGTTTTATTAATTTAAATGCTATGGTACTTGCATTTTTAATTTACATGACGACTAATGTGTTTATGGTGTATGTCATGTGTATAAAGAAACAGATTGGAACTGTTGAGAAAGACAATTGAAAATAATGAACAACCTCAATCAGAGGATGACTATGAGAAGGTTCTTGTTGAAATATTGTTGAAGGGACTTTAAAAGTCCCCATGGAGCACCACTGATGGGATAATATTAGAGGGGGTGGTGATAGCCAAAACTGGTATAAAAAAATGTTCATGCCTATGTGGCACAAGGTATGAAAGGAGTGGGTAAGAATCCCTTCTGAAATGTTTTACGATCTTAAAGTTATGTATGAAACGATGAAAGGCAGATGTATGCCTTGGGTATCCAAGTAGGGTATGATTCAAGAAGGACAACCTGATATGATTCAGGAAGGAGAACCTAAATGATGGAGGTGTGAACCTATGATAGTAAATATTGATTGTAACCCTCGGAAGAATTCATGAACTAATATGTCATGAATACATGGACCAATCAAGGAACAATTGGAAACAAAAGTGCTTATATATAGCATGTTGCATGGAATTGCTTCAAGGAAATGGATGTTTTCATAAAGGACAGACAATGGAGTTCCCATTAAGGAAGGAGAACCTTCCAACATTTCTACTTACATTGTATAGGTGTTAGAGAAAACCAAATTTGGGTGTCCATGTGAGTTGGCACCCTGGTTATTAATGAAGGAGGAATGCTTAAAGACATTCATGTGAAACTTGTAGTTTCATATGTACTGAATTGGGATCATGATCATCCTATAGTCAGAAGCATAGTCTTGTTGTAAGAATGAAAGAAAATGAATAAGCCATGTGGTGAAGAGGTTGGTTAAATTCCAACACACCATGGCCAAGAACCTGTCATAAAGTGTGACAAACTTGACATCAATGCAAGAGTGAGTTGGGTATGAACGTGGCCATGAATATTGACACATTTGTTAAACTGTTTGAAATGTTGAATTACGCTTTGATAGGTTTGGTATGTTGAAATGAGGCATATGAAAGGAATGGGACTCCATTTTCATGTTTATATAGATGTGATGAACCGTTAGTATGCATGGATTTGAATATATATATATATATATATATATATACATGGATGCATGGAAACTAACAATTTGTTTGGTTGATTGAAGTTGAAAGTGCAGGAAACAAAGGGGTCTTGGATATGGCAGCATTGTAAGACATAAGGAAGACCAATTGCCTACTGAGCCAAACCACTATGGGAAGGAAAGTCCCATAATTATGAATCTGGTTCCTGTGCGAAACAAATATGAGAACAAAATGTGGAATTTGGAAATCTGCGGGTGACAGATTTACAAGAAAAATTTTGAATTTAAAATTTATGATGTCTCATGAATTTTTGTATACCTGTGATACAGGTAAAAAGGGAAATATCTGCGAAGAGAGAAGAGATGAGAAACTAGGCTCTCGGGTTCGAGGGAGAACTATGGGAAAGAGTATAATCTGATCGCATGAAATAGAGACTAACAATTTGTTTGGCTGTTTAAAGAATGAATTGTCGGGAGAAGGAGAGTAGTCTTCGTCCCTATCTATTACGGTATCGGGAGAAGGAGAGTAACCTTCGTCCCTGTCTATTACAGTATTGGGAGAAGGAGAGTAACCTTCGTCCATATCTATTACGGTACCAGGAGAAGTCTCTATTACGATACTGGGAGAAGGAGAGTAACCTTTGTCCCTATTTATTATGGTACCAGGAGAAGGAGAGTAACCTTTGCCCCTATCGATTACGATGACGGGAGAAGAGGAGTAACCTTCGTCCCTATCTATTACTGTGCTAGGAGAATGAGAGTAACCTTCATCCCTATCCATTACAGTGCCAGAAGAAGGAGAGTAACCTTCATCCCTATCTATTACGGTGTCGGGACAAGGAGAGTAACCTTCATCCCTATCCATTACGATGCCAGGAGAAGGAGAGTAACCTTCATCCCTAACTTTAGCTAGGACAGAAGGCTGTCAAGATGTAAAAGCATGAAAAATCGCTATTGTTAAGCCATGAGAACCCCGTGGTAAGCCATGATCGCCTAGAATATGTTGTGTTGAGGTAACACAATCCGTAAGGATGCCTCGACTGTACGACTCGATAGAGTCTCTGGAATTCTTCCTGTGCGAGAAAATCTTGGCAAGGTAAGATGGATCACCTGAGGGACTGTATAACAGAGAAGGGGATGCCTAAGCCTGGGCCTGGAGGGTGAGTGACCACAAGGAATAGGAGACCTTAATATTTCTTGTAAACTATTGATTGGGATCATGCACACGATGGGTAGTTCTTCCTGTTCGAGAAAATCTTGGCAAGGCAAGATGGATTACCCAAGGGACTATATAGAAGAGAAGGGGATCACTATAATAACTCTCTCTCTACGAGAGACAAACTACCATGATGCTAGACCAGAAAATAATCAAAGAGACAAAAATCAATCCAATTCTAAGACAATAAACCAAACACTAGAGAATATCTTCTCCCAAGAAATTCGCATCTCTCTCTTCCTTCTTCTGGAAACTGGTAACTGCATATTCCTTCAATACTTGCACACTAGATGAGTGAGTTGAGTGAGTGAACAAATGAGGCTCTGGATTCCTTTATTTATACAAATTGGCAAGCACTGAAAGGAGGTGTCTCTTCACTAGCAGGGGTGATTTCTCTTTCTAGGTAGTTAGAACCACTTTAATTTCCCTGGGGGGTGACTTCTTAATTTTCAAATTACATTCAGGATTTGACCAATCTACAAAAGGGGATAAGAATATTCTTTACAGTTACACAATATTTCAACACTCCCTCTTAACAAGAAGGATATTCTTTATCTTTTGACAGGTCACTGGATGACATCATCAACTAAACAATATCATATGGGAAATATCATAAACTGGATAATCATCATCAACTAGACAACATCATCATTTAACTTCGTTTTATTTCAGTATCTATGCATATTTATGAAGGATGTATCAAAGAAGAGGATAAAGAAAGAGATAAAATATTTATTTCAGGTATGATCACTCATGAGAGTGACAAAGGTATGTGTTTAGTTATGATAGTAAGGTAAAATTTGGTAATTTCATATCTAGAGTGAAAAAGAGTTCAAAAGTATTATTCATGATTAGGGTTTTAGATGTGTACATGGTTGAACAAGTTTTTCTTAAGAAAATATGTGTGCTACTCTGATAGAAATCATGATATAGTTTTATTTGATTACTGCTTATTGTTACTGACTGATTGGCTAAGTGACATATCTCAAAAAGCATATTGCAAGTAAGTTTACAGGTCTTGAAAGAAAGAACTTATGCCTTGACTTACAAGAGGAGTAAAAGATAACTCAACAGAGGAATAGAAGATTGACCCTGGGAGTTAACCTAACTCAACAGAGAATTAGAAGGGAAAGTATAAGTAAGAAGCTGGGGTGCACCTATTAGGCATTCTGATTTTTGGTATATTTCTTATTAGTGCTCTTGAGCATTCAGTTTGGGGGTTTGCTGTACAAACCATTGTGAGCAACTCATTGGTGAAATATCCACTCACCTTGTTCCACAGCTTGGTCTCGGGGATGAAATATTCCTCCACACCATTCTATTCTCAGCATATCTCGTTCTAGAGCTTCAGCAGACAGTAGGGCTGTATTATTGCGGAATTTCCAGCAAGGGCGTACCATACCATTGGGGAGGGTTCGATTTAGATATTCAGAAGGGCACAACTCCCTTAGAACATTTTGCAGTTGGAGAGGTTCACCTTGTACGTTGGGCTTGAAACTTTAGGAGGAGGATCCCACTGCCCTGATCTATTACTTGACCAAGTTTGGGTTCATTTGGAGAATTCTTCCATCAGGGTCGAATTACTGAGGGCTTTTGTCTCCACTTGGAGCGTGGCACTCTCTGGACGAAGGGTTTGACATTCAGCTCTACTTGATACTGGTATTCATTACTTATTCAACCTTTAGAGGCTTCTTTTGTATTGACGGGAGCATTTTGTAGCAGCTCATATCCATTGTTTGTATGGCTATCTGAGGTTTATGCCAGATCAACCATCTATTGTATTGATCCTACATTGCTTATAATAAAAGGGTCAGATCTTTGCTTGTGCTTCTATATCTTGAATGTATGATGATCTTCAGGTATTGAATGAGTCTCGTATGCACTTAATAACTCAATAAACACAGACACATCCAATAAACCAGTGGTAGTTAGTGATTCCAAACCAGAATTTGGCTTGGGATCATTACAGCTGTAATGTCCCCCACCTCTTAGAGAGGTGATGAGGAGACTCAGTGGCCTGGGCACCCCCACTAGTTCATAGTCTCACACTGAAGGGGGAAAAGTCAAGAAGTTAAAAGTTATATTTTTAAGTTGACTTAAGAAAGGAAAAGGATAAAGGAGTAAAAGATAACTCAACAGAAGAATAGAAGATTGACCCTGGGAGTTAACCTAACTCAACAGAGAATTAGAAGGGAAAGTACAAGTAAGAGGCTAGGGTGCACCTATCAGGCATTCTGATTTTTGGTATATTTCTTATTAGTGCTCTTGAGCATTCAGTTTGGGGGTTTGCTACACAAAACCTTGTGAGCAACTCAGTGGTGAAATATCCACTCACCTTGTTCAACAGCTTGGTCTCGGGGATGAAATATTCCTCCACACCATTCTATTCTCAGCATATCTCGTTCTAGAGCTTCAGTAGACAGTAGGGTCGTATTATTGGGGAATTTCCAGCAAGGGCATACCATACCATTGGGGAGGGTTCGATTTAGCTATTCAGGAGGGCACAACTCCCTTAGAACATTTCGCAGTTGGAGAGGTTCACCTTGTATGTTGGGCTTGAAACTTCAGGAGGAGGATCCCACTGCCATGATCTATTACTTGACCGAGTTTGGGTTCATTTGGAGAATTATTCCATCAAGGCCGAATTACTGAGGGCTTTTGTCTCCACTTGGAGCGTGGCACTCTCTGGCCAAAGGGTTTGACATTCAGCTCTGCTTGATACTAGTATTCATTACTTATTCAACCTTTAGAGGCTTCTTTTGTATTGTCGGGAGCATTTTGTAGCAGCTCATATCCATTGTTTGTACGGCTATCTGAGGTTTATGCCAGATCGGCCATCTATTGTATTGATCCTACATTGCTTATAATAAAAGGGTCAGATCTTTGCTTGTGCTTCTATATCTTGAATGTATGATGATCTTCAGGTATTGAATGAGTCTCATCTGCACTTATGTAATGTCCCCACTTTGGGACATCATCACAGGGCAAAGATTTATGATGACCAGAGTAGCCAGATGGGTGCTAGAGCGAGTATAGGGGTATTTGAGATGCATTGTGGGGTCCAGCTTGCATTGATGATCATATTCCATCATTATGAGCCATTCCGCATAGGTTGGCTTTGGTTTCATTGCATTCCGACGATTTCCATGATTTTGACTATTTTGAGCTATAAGTCAATGGAATTCACTGAAGAGGTCATTTTGGGCACATTACTGGGAGGAACCTCTCAGTGTAATAGCTCATTGGAATCGGGAGGAGAAACACTACAGGATGGGATGGTTAGAAGTGACTTGCAGTGGCCAGGGAAGCCACAAGGAGAGATAAGGAGCTTTTCAAAGGTAAAAAGATTAATTAATTAATTAAAGTGATTTAATTAATTAATTAAAGTGATTTAATTAATTAATTAAAGTGATTTAATTAATTAATTAAATATTAATAAAATGAAAGTCAC